>JANHFX010016226.1:28303-63044 GCA_027560015.1 Chloroceryle amazona
TTCTCACAAGTAACTAGTGACAGAACAAGAGGGAATGGCCTCAAGCTGCACCAGGGGAGGTTTAAACTGGACATTAGAAAAGATTTTTGGAACAGGCTGCCCAAGGAGGTGGTGGAGTCCCCATCCCTGGATGTGTTTAAAAACCATATGGATGTGGTGCCTGAGGAAATGGCCTATTGGTGGACTTGGCAGAGGAGGGTTAACGGTTGAACTCAAATATCTTAAAGGTTTTTTCCAACCTAGATGATTCTATGATAACCTTATCTCCTCCCTCCATCTCTCCCCCAGCTATTTAAAAAAGCTATTAAAAAATTATCGTTAAAAATTATTAGAGTTCCCTTTCTCTGTACACTGAATGATGCAGTATATTGGCAAAAGGCAAGAACCAGCTTTAAGAACGCTTGACTGTAAAACTGTACTTTTGTTAAATAATAACAGCAGCCAAAGAAGACTGCAAGTTTCATTTGCATTTCCTGACAATTTGCATGTACTGCTTACACATAAAATACTGCTCTAATTTTTATATAAAAGCTGTAAGTATAGAACTGGTCTTTAAAAATGAGTATTTGTGGGAGAAGATTAAAGCTAATGAATGGTTGTGATAGTTGAAAGGAGAACAGCTACAGAACTGATCAATGATTCAAGCATCCATATTAGTTATAAATGCAATTCTTCAGTCAGGAAATAAGATGCAGCCTTGTAAAGAAAAGTTATATATTAAATCACTAAACCCTCTGAGAGAGAAAAACCAAAACATGTAAGTTAACAAATTATTACTGCTCATAGGATGAAGAATCCACAAACAGAAATCCTCTGTTAACTCCTCACTTATTACTGGAAACGAGATTAGTCTTGGGCTCATTAAAACAGTAACAGTGGGTACTACAACAAGACCTGGCATATTTAAAAAGAATGTTTCTGGATACATTGGATAAAAACTCCCATTTGTCTTAGCTGGCATTTAGTCCCTAAAAAACACTGATATGCTTCCATGATCCAGTATCCTACCTGTTCTCTGGGGCTAAATTTATCAATGGGAATAATACTTGAGGAAAAAAAATTGTCACCATCAGAAATAGTTGAACAGCACAGCTGGTGCTGCCTGGAGGAAAGATTGTGCAAGAACCTTGGTTTCAGGAGTAGAAAAGCAGAACTCTCCCAACTAAAATCCAGTAAAATCCCAAAGCACCTATTCTGTACCATTGCTTATTTGCTTAAGATCATACTGTTCTTAATTTACATTTGTACTGTTTTGTGACTGAACTGCAACCATATTTTTAGTGTCACTATTTCTATGGCACGGAAACCCAGTTCATGGCAGATATTTACTTTACCCTCCCTATGACTGATGGTTCACCTACTACAGCAATCACTGAGCATCACCCAACTCGTGGTGAACAACTCAGAAAATTCCTCTACCCTTAAAAACTTTCTGTAGTTTTTTTTCCAAACATGCACCTTGCTAACTAGTGGAACATCCAGTCAATATGTTTACTAGCAAAACACAAGACTGTTAAAATGAGTTGCAGAAAAGCTGAACTAGAGTTGTTAAAAAGAAAAATCCCTTAAAGTTAAAAGCTCTTCTGAAATTAAAAGGACTTCTTAAGTTGCCATGTCCACCTGAATTTTATAAGCAGCTACATTCTGTAATTAGAGGCTAGAACTAAATGCCCATTTAGTTGCAATTACAGACAGAATTAAAGTGCTCACAACATCCATTGGCTTCTGAAGCCAGATCTTCACAGCATTTCATATAAAACATACACAATCCACTGTTGAGTGCTAACTGACTTCTAACTGACTTCAGTCCAATTACTTTTACCTGCATTAATTTCAATCTAGATTGAAAACTACAAGCAAACTACATAAAGCAACTCAGTCTGAAAACACCTGTAGACTCAAGCTGAATGGTGGCCATTGGAAGGCAAAGTGCATGTTAGCATCACGCCAAGTTAACTGCTAGTTCCTCCTGGTGTCCGAAGACAGACATTCCTCCTGCGGGATGTGCTCGATGGCGCAGGTACGATATTAAATCACAGTTCCACCTCTCCATCATAAACAAGAAGGCACATTAACAGCTACTTGTTAGCACTGAATCACAGCTCTTTATTGCAGTGTTTCTCTTCATTGCAATACAGTTTTAATTAGGCAGGCCTAATCAACCTTTACAAGGCAGGCCTGTGAGATCTAGTGAAGCATGGGGCACACAAGATGGGTTCTTAAGGCATCTATTTCTGTCTATTTAATACTTATGCTGATATACTGAACACTACGCAGGGTATTAAACACATTCAATAGGATATTAGCTTTGCTATCTAGGTTTTTTGGGTGGCTTTTTTGTGTTGGTTTTTTTTTTTGGTTGGTTTGTTTTTTCTTTTGTTTGCTTGCTTGTTTTTTTTTCATATTACTTAAATATAAGCTGTAAAATTAACCAAGTTTAAATACTCATAAAACCAGGGAAGATTCAATCTAATCTGTGCTTGCATTTCAGAAGCCTACACTGTTTGAAAAACTCCAGACTTGAGATAAAGCCCATGCTTTTCATTTATGCTCTCTGTCCTTGCTTGTTCTCGGATGGGCAGAAGGACCAGCTAGCTAACTATTCTTTTACGTGTCCAAGTAAGGGGGAAGAGAGGGGTGGTGGGGGAAGCAACTGTACATCTCCATTTCACATGTAAACTCTGAATCCCAGGAGAAGTACATAAATACTAGCAGTTTTCTGTCACTGCAGAGTATGAGAGGCTCCATCATCTAGTCCCAGCAGTAATTTGATTTAGCCAACCTTAAGTAAAACGAGAAGCAGGGAAGAAATTACAACTAGGAAATACCTTTCTCCAAGTATGCCCCAGGATTACGCTGTTTTAACTGCCCCTTGCTGAAGGCTATACCTTACATCATAAACTAGCCCTTAATTTGCAAGTTTGATCCTCTACAGCCTTTTCCAATTTCCCCTGACTCCTCTGCTAGCACCTATCTGGATAGAGCAGGGGAAAAATACCTACTTGGACAAAATGTGAACATTGGTTCATTTCAAGATTTTTCTCATTCATTTAGAAGCTTTTACATTAAAGTGTTTTCAAAATTAGAGTATGTAAAGAACATTTATAAAAATATCTTACTGATCTACTTTTCTGCTTCATCCTTCAAGTCATGCATGTTTTTCTGGTAGACTATTCATAGTAGAGCAAATCTTGAATCACATATAGTAGAGCAAATATTGGATTATGAAAGTTTTCTCAATTCAAGTTGTCAGTTAAGCAAAATAAATTTCAAATACACACTCTGACGATGTAGAAAAAGAAAGGTGACCAAATAACTTGGTTGAGCCTCATACTTTTCTCTACAAGGATGGGTAATTTGTTCTGTTCCGAATTAAAAGCATACCTGAGAAATTTTCACATCTTAAACAGGTTATCTTGAGAAGAAAATTGCAAAGATTCAACCTTCTTATAGGGAAATGCAAACACATTTTCTTTTCTCTCTAGAGCCAAAATACATTGGAACTTTACTGGCTTTGTACAAAGGATAGCTTATCTCTATCATTCAATTCCAGGAAATGTATGATTTTATCCCTGTTACACAGCTCTTCGGGTAGAAATGGCTATTTTTAAAACTCAGAAAAAGCAGCAGAGAATAAACTGCAGCTCAAAAATAAAACACATATCTCTGTTTCCTAGGATTACTCCATTCCCAGCACCTCAGTTGAGGGATGTGCATTATCTCAAAAAACTGGCTAACTTGCAAGCTCCATCCAAGCCTTTCCATTTACTTCTTTTCCCCAACTTCCAGGTACCAGCTGACAAAACTGTATCCCTGGTACACGCACAACGGTTTCCTCTTAAAGTGAATTACACAACGTTAGATTTCAAATGTGCTCCAAAGCTGCTGAATCAGAAAGCACCCAGCTCTATCCACAGCCACAGAAGGTGGCACATATGCTTGTGATCACATAAGGTGACAGTGGTCAAACATCTCCATGTTCACAGCTCATATTTGAAGCAAAGCACACTGTGGCTGGGCAGAAGTTAGAGAGAGAGTGTCCCAGAGATGAAGGCTCACGCCCATGGAGTTAAAGCAGCTCCCCAGCTTTCACCAATACCACGCATCAATTCAGGCTCTGTACAGTAAATCTCTTCAACGCTGTGAAGAGGGGTACTATGGTAATATTTTAATATTTATGAAGAAATCAGCACCATAAAGAGAATAAAATATTTTCCTAGCAGTTTACTAGGCTTTACACATTTCAACACCCACCACTTTCTATATTTTACAAACATCAATATTTACCCAGCATCACAAGAATAATTCAGTGTTAGTGATCTCATGAGCTGCATTTAGCTGGTGTTATGTATAAGTTATAATAAAACCTCTACACCACCACCCGGCAAGATACACTAGGTCCCCAAATTTCCTAACCTGCTAACAGGAGTAACTTTGCAGAGGCTGTGCAGCATAGCTTTAGTCAGGTTTGATGTTTTAAAAGTTGCCAGCTCCATGCATGTAACGCTGGAGCAAGAGGACTAGCCAGAAGGCAGAACACAACCATGAGTCTTACACTTAAAGCATCAGTAGCAAAGCCAGAGCTAGCAGCCTCCTCTGCTCAGGCACTGCACGCTGATACCTCCTCCCTGCTACTGCCAGGGATTGTAATTTGTTTCTGGACAATCCACACGCTTTAAGGGCGGTGCACTCCATGATTTACACCAATGACTCGCTTCTTCCTGCTAGAGTCTCTCTTGCCCTGTAATCCCCACACGGGGCCACGTTCATATTTACCACATTCCAAAGGAGAAATCAACACCTACTGCCATTAGCACAACAATTCATCCAGACCTCACTTCAGCATAAAAGGAAAGAACACCGAAGGACAAGCGCAGTGTCACAAAACATAGCCCACGGGTCACTGCATGGGCACAGATGTAAACGAGAGAATAAATGACAATACCAGAACACAAAATAATCCTTACTTACAGAAGGATCCACAGGCTGATCTTCTTTCCTGGTTAAATGGCAGCGTGGGCAGCTGCAGCAGCTCTGACACCATCAGTAAGTTCACCTCTCTCAGGGTGAAAGATGTCTCCAAATCCACGTCACGTTGCCTGTCCTGACCCTTTCCCTAGGCCAGAGCTCCAGATCACCAATGCC
Organism: Chloroceryle amazona; assembly: GCA_027560015.1. NCBI lineage: Eukaryota > Metazoa > Chordata > Aves > Coraciiformes > Cerylidae > Chloroceryle > Chloroceryle amazona. The sequence goes on from JANHFX010016226.1 coordinate 33,449, forward strand.
CTTAGTCATCCAAGTTTTAGGTTTTCTTTAAAAGAAGCCAAAACTCGCCCCACTCTTTCCCTAGCAGGTCTCCCCCTGAGGCAGGTCAGCAGTGGTGCTCCCAGCCTGCCCCTCACCCTGCCCAGCTCCCAGGTGTCAGCTCTTGCAAGCTCCCAAGGCCCAGGTGAAGCTGGTCAATAGCTTAGCCAGAAGTTAAAGAGCTAATAAAGATCATCAGCAACTTCATCTGGGCTGTTCTGGCACCATGGGTAGCAGGTCCACCTCCACCAATGTTCAAATAGTTGAAGGCCCCCCTAGCACACCTGGGTGGCAAGGTCAGCAGCCTACCCAAACTAAAGCCCTGGCTCTCAACCTGTGGAGGAGTAAATAGTTTCATCAGGAAGGTAAGGATCCAGTTTTGAATAGGTGACCTATCCTTCAAGGTTACATGATGCAGTTAGAGTGTAAACAGGAAGGAAATGTAATATATCTGCATAATAATATGATATTAATGACATAAACTGACACACAGCAGAGCTTTCTTTCACAGAGACTTAGGATATCCTTGCGTACCCAAGCAAGTAAAAAAAGCTGTCTCTGTGAGGAGAAGGTATTAGATATGCTCAGCCCTCTTTCACCCCAAAATAAAAGGGGCTTATATTACAAAATTCATCTCGCTAGATATCCCGGAGAAGAAACTATAGAGCAAAACTTTGTTAAGTCTCACTGACTGACCAAAGGCTTGAAGCCAGCAGCAGATGCAAGGAGAGATTTCCTTGCTGTGGGGAGAAGCTTGTTGTTTAAATCCAAGCTTTGGCATAAGCAGCCTTTATGATCTGAGGCACGGCAGAGAGGGAACAGAGCAAAAAGTGGACTATCCTGTAATAGAAAAATGTTTTCTATTTTAACTTCACCTTTCAGAGCCCCAGGCTGACACCTCACAAGGTAAAGATGGGGTGGAAAAAAGGCTCCATCACTCTGAGGTTACTAAAAGGAGCAGCAGAGAACCCTTTGGTGTAGGTTTCTTCAAGGCTCATGAGGTTCTGTAGAAATTGTTGGTGATTTTAAGGGTAAAATGGCCTACCTAATAGTTTGCTGTATTTTCAGAATATCAAAGCTGCAAATGCACAATAATTTTTTGTTGGGTTTGCACATGAAAGGAAAAATGATGAAACCATTCACATTACTGTTCTGACTGCCTGGTCTCAGAAATCTTACAATCTTCAAGTACATTGTACATTTAGAATGACATTTTTTTTGTCGCTGTGTATCACGTATTTTGCAGAGTACCATATCTGGGGACTTCAGTGGTATTACACCCTTCAAGCCTTTAAAAAATAGGATAAATTAATTTTTAAATTTCCATTGAAGGACAGGGTTTTTTTGGCACAGTCTGCAAGAGAACTTGCTTTCTGCTTCCCAGTTCAAACCACCAGATAATACCCCCACCACAGGACAGACAGTATTGGCAGCACGAGCAACACCAGTATAAAAAATAAGGATATGAGGACTTCAAGATACTGTCCTAGTAATGCAACTGTCAAGCTCTATAAGGTTGGAAGTTTCTTACAGGAAATTCTACTACTGATTTTCTGCAGTAAGAGTTTTCACTTTCATTCTTTTACTCTCTGCCTTGATGATTGATATGATCCAACAGTGAATGGCTTCTTGTGTGCTACCCATAAAAAAACCTACATGGGTTAAAGATGAGCAAATATTTCATACACTAAAAATGCACAATGGAAGAAGGAAGCAGAGTAACAAGGAGCAAAGACATTAGTATGTAAGCAAGATATCATAATCATTTGGGATCCCTTTCTTTTTGTACTCAAATTTATTTGCATTGCAACAGGCTTCTACAAATTACCCCTTAGAAATGCACACTAACAGTTTAGCTGTAGCCACAATCTTCAAAAATTAATTAAAAATTCAAATTTATGTTTGTATTTTCAGACTTTAAAATACTCCCAAGTATTGCAAAGGATTTGTTCTTCATAGCTATTCTAATATTTGACCATTTTTTTGGTATAAGTGACCAATTTTGACAGAGCAGTTTTCAGCTGGGCTGACTTGATTCAAAGTGGGTAGCGTTATTTACGTGGCTGACCAATGTTTATCACGTACATAATAGTTAATGGTGCAAATAGTACAACTGAACATCACCAACTAAAACCTGTAGGACAATTAGTCCATATTTTAAAGCCATTAAGCATCCCTATATTGAAACTAGATGGTACCATTTATAAACTAAATAGCTTTTTCATCTGTACTTCCCATGTTAGCTCAGTCAATTTAGGCATTCAGGGCAATTTAAAATGTAAATGAATCTGGAAGCACAGAGTCCTGCTGGAAATGCAGTAATGTATTAAATGGATGTTTTTTGTTCTCCAAGGAATAACGTTTTGAAATTGCCGTTTTGAGGAAGTTCGGGCAATGTTTTTTGTGTCATTTCTGACAGAATAAACAAACACGACTGTCCTATTCAGAAATTATTTTCCAGCATTTGGTGTTTGCATGGACCTCCTGAGAAACGTTAGGTGTGCACTGAAGTGGCTAAGATTATATTTCAGTGTTATAATACTATTTTTTTTAACAATTTTTCTGTCATGAGAGAACAGGGAAAGCCCATTCATATCAGAAGATGAGAATGTTAAACAAGTCATGTTTTTCCCTATAAAATTAGGGACTGTTTAACAAACTAGTAGAGGTAAACCAGAACATTTGCTTCATACACAGATTTCACCTAAAATCTGGCAACACTGAGTTGTAATACAAAAAGAAATGTAATTTTTGGAAACAGAAATATAACCTGGAAATAAAAGTTTATGAATTTAACTATCTGTGTCTTAATAATAGTTGAAAAGAAGGAGCTGAAGTTGACAGAAGTATGGATGCAGCGATGCTTAGGATGCAGGAAACAGATGCACTCAGCAGTCCTAACAGGCAAGGTAACATTTCCAAACCTTTTCTGATTTCAGACAACACTCTTCTCCCCAGTTTGAAGGAGGAACAAATAAGAACCTATGCTCTTGCAGTATCCATATCCAACACGCGTTGTTGACAGTTGTGCATTTAAAGTTATACAGGTAGTAAATATACTGTTCCAACAGCACAGGAACACAGAGAATCCTCGTACCTATAACAATGTTTTAAATTAGAGTTTCTTCCCACCCAAAGTCAATTCGGATTCATATGTGTCTGTAATGAACATAAATAAAAATCTGGAGGTTTTGTATTCAACTTTAAAAACCAGGAGGGTATTTTTTAAAGTAGTTTAGGTTACCTTTATAGGACAAGTTACAGAACATTTCGCCATGCAGAAGACTTGCAAAGATAATCTAAGTATGCAGAGACATATGAAAGAGCTTCTCTTTAAATGTAGCATTTGATAACAAGAGCTGCAATTACTAATCAAAGGACCTCAAAGACAAAATGAATACACTCCAAACGCGTTCCCATGTAAATTACTCCTTGAAAGAGAAACAACTTCATGCAATGTAATTAGATTCCTACCACTTACAGCATTGGAAGCAGAGTAGTAAAATTCAAAACGTAAGTAGGAATAGGAATACATAGGACACAACGGGAATTTATATTTTACTCTTTTTCAAAAATATCCTTCCCTGTTTCATGTTGATCTGGTAACAGGCAGACATCAAAAAAATGGCAAGTCAGGGCTACAAGACAATTTTCTTCTTCATCTCTTTGGTTCTGTGCTGTTATCTTCCCAATACCCACACCTATTCCTCAAGGTTGTTCTTCTCCAGCCCTTGCTTTTCCACAGGCCCATCTTCCACTTGTCCAACTAGATCTGCCTCCTTAGCTAGCCCAGAAATCCTTCCTTAAACTGAACAAGGGTGTTTGCTTCTGTGTCACATGCTCTTGGCCACGGATTTTACAGCTTAAAGTAAGTCTGAGGGAAATCCTGGCAGAACATTGCTCTAGCGGGTATGGGGAAGAGTGGGCTAAAATAAATACAAATAAATGAAGACAGAGCCTTAAGAGCCTCTACTACCACATTTCTTCTGTTCATAGACCAAATGTAAGACAACTTTGATTAATGATTTTTCTTCTGCATACATCACGGTTAACTTCCCTTCAATTAAAGATAGCTTCTGAAGTTTGTGCCTTGACAGTGCAGTAAATCTGGCTTAAAGCTGACAGTGCTGGATCAAAATCAATACAGTCATACAAGATAAATCGCTGATCCAGCACAGGTTCAGCCTGCTCATTCAAATTTATTCTGAAGCGTTCATGGAGTAATTTTATCCTAACCACCTTTCTGCTGAATAAGGTGTCTCAGTAACACTTTTCTACAAGGAGACATCACTAACCAAGGTGACATGAAGTCCACATCACATATCCCTTGTTTTATAATCTGCCATACAGATTATTTCACTTCCCCATCACACCTAGATCAACTTTGTAAAGCAGTGCACTATTAAATTACATGGAGTAGCCTGTCCCCGGGTTACACAGAAACACAGATGCTTCTTGGGTAAGAAAGCAGCAGCCAGGCCTTCAGTGACCAGGAGTGCCAAGTAGCTGGGACTGTGGGTTAGGAGTGCAGCCAGTTACAGGAGCTCGATGGACTGCTGATTGTCTCTGATATACTGACAGTTGCCTTGACAGGAAAATACCAGTTACCAGCAACTTCTCCCTCCCCTGGCCTGGAGGACCTGAGCTGTTGCTATCAAATCCAAACCAGGGCATGCCTTGATTTCTCCCTCCGTAGGTGGGCTGAAGTGTTGTGTGCTTCCAAGTCACCGGAGGACAAATGAGCTAAATGGTTCTGTTCTTTGTACAACTTCAAGAAACGGTGACCTAAAAGCTGTATCTACAAAGACCCTGAGAGGACAGTAGGTTTAGATTGCCCCAGAAAGAAATGGGAGACAGGAGAGTCTAAACCTGCACAAAAGTGTCTTTGGGCTCCAGAAGACTCCTACTGCCCTGGGCCACCCACTGCTGCAACAGTGGCACCTTTTGGGAGGAACGAAAAAAATTCCTGGGGGTTTTGAGAATGTGACAAGGCTGTCAGTGAGATCCTTGCCTGAAGCTGACCTACCTCCCCCACTCTGAGAAACACCTGGGTGTTAGAGGAAGCCCTGCCCAGCCAGTGGGACAGAGGAGTGAATGACCCTGTTCAGTGTAGACTGAACCTCAAAAGCTCCCATTACAGTTCTGTTGTCTTCTCTGGAGCCATCCACTGGTGTCTGCTGTGGAAATGCGGTACTGAGTATATTCAGCTGAAAACATTCACAAGTAGGTCCCCAAAAAATAAACAAGAAACCCCGTAGCAACCTAAAAAACATGTTCACTTCTGAAAAAACGTGAATGAAATTTCAAGTGTCAGGCTATGAAACGTCATTCTGAGAGTGACAACAGTGTGGAAACTGAACATAGCAAGAAGTATGCATTTTGCTTTAGATTGTTTTCTACTGTCTCTGTTTATAAACGTGGAGTCTACAGCTTGGCAACATCTTCCAGTTTTATCTAATATGTTTTTCTCATCAGCTGTGTCCAAATAAGTATCGCAAATAATGTGTAACCACTTTTACCTTGAGTAAAAGTCAGTAATAGTGTTACAACATATTAGTGGCATTGGGTAAATGCAGCCAGAAAAAAAACAGATTTCTTGTCACACCTATTTAATGCAGTATGTTTTCTCCAAGGCAGCAGAGCTAGCTGGGATCCTGCAGGACAGAGCCCACAAAGACCACAGATTTCTTGCCTGCCTGTACTCTGGCATAAGGAATTTTAAACCTTGACTTATCACTTTGTCCCCTTGATTATTTTAGTTTAACTCCTATAAAGCTAGTCAGATGCCTTTAAAATTTCCAGCCTCTGCTTCCCTGACTTCCACCTTTGCCCCTGAGTAAGCAGAAGGCAGAGGATGGCCTATGAACACTTATTAGACTTGGAGAAGGGCCAGCAGGGGTTTCAAATTGGTGAAATGTAACAATTCTACAAATACTCAGGGTTAACCAGCAGGAAGTCCCAGTGCATAGTCAGGGAGCTCTGGTTCCTCTTTCCAGCTCAGCTATGCCAAAAAAAAATAATTGCATTTAGTGTCAACAAATAGATGGCTTTGTTCTAGGACAGAGAGCTGACCCTTTACCAGTTTATAAACAAAGATAAGTAAAGCAGTAAAATTCTAGATTATCCATACCCTTGTAGGGTTGATGTTAAGATCCAGCCTTTGGAGAAAATTCACAGATGGATTTCAGAAGTTTCTATTTTAGTGGTTAGGCCTTTCCCTGCAATCTTATAACCGGTATCTCATAGATTGCATTAAATGTACACCAAGAGCAAAAATAACACATAGCTCTCACACCATTCTCTTTGTTCCTTTGGTTTAAATGGATAAAAATGCTCTGTGACAATATATTTCACAAAACAAATGGAAAGAACTTTTGAAGGTCAAGTTTAACATCAGCCCTATTTCACTGCAGCTTTAGAGAAGTGAAGAAATTACCCTTGAGAAGCTAGCAATAAGCCAGACTTTCACAGAAAATGGGCCGAATTTTTTAAATCAAACATTTTGAAAATTTCATATGATACATCCATTCTGTTTCATTAATTGCTTGCCTGTGTTGCAAAGGCTGCTTGCCAACCTTTTGTCTGCCAAAGACAACGCTGAAGAAATAAGAGTGCCAAAGGTGAGCACTCCCTCTCTGCCTTCCACGTACCATCTCGAAGCAACAGAGCAAAAGAATCCAATAGGGCAAGTATGCATGTCAGGGTGTTAGGGATGGGATTGTGGCAGTCACTTGAGTATCTTCAGGCAGCCTGGGGAAAAGTCGTCACAACATCAACAGATCTCAGAGCTGTTGTTAAGAAATTAAAGTGCATTTTTATTTCGGGCAGCAGACTAAGCCAACCTTAACCTATTCTCTACCACCACCTTCAAATTCCCCATCATTTACACAGCATTCTGCCTTAAGTATCAATCAGTAAACTTCATTCACACGATGATTTCTTTTTGTATTTAGTCTGTGGAACAGAAGCCACACAGCATTATACCTGAAAATATCAAGCGTAGATCATCAGCCCATCCCTGGCCCAAAAACACATTAACAGGAATTTCCTCCCAGCCCATGCATATGAGAAGATAAGCACTTCCTTTGATGTTGGTATACTTTACATATTTATTACACAAGGAAATTGAAGGTATGGGAAGTTTCCCTTTCCTGTCTGCAATTTCTTCTGGATGACATTCACTTTTATCTATTTTATGAACTAAAAATGTACCAGGTGAGACCAGAAGTTTATTGATGCCACTGCTTCAGCAGCGGTAAACAGTTGATGACTGGAGTCTAACAAATACAAAGCAATAGCAGTGATATATGATACAGTTTTCTTTACAGAAAACATTGTGGATGGTGAAAAAAAGGTTGCTGAAAACGTTGGTTTCATCCTCTTTGGGTATAGATAGATATATATATTGGGACTCGATAAAGTTTTTGTCAGAGATGGATTTCAGACTTCTGAAATGCATCTATCTATTCTAAATTCTTTGCTTCCTAAGCACACAAAAAAATACTACAAGTCAAGGCTCAAGGTGATGTTAAGCAGCATCTTTCCCGAATTCTCCCCTTTCCCCTCCAAAAAAGTAGTGTGTGGGTTTTTTTCCACCCAAAGGCAACTACCAATCACACTTTCGAAACGCCCTTACTGGAGAGAACAAGTCAGGGGACAATCTTTTAGTTAGTATGCCATTACAGGGCCAGATTCTGAGTCCAGGAACTGGACCTCAACTGGCTCAACTCTTCCTCCTCAGCACACTTTTGCTTCATTTCGGGGGCAGAGTGCAAACACTCTTACCAAAATTCCGATTAAACCAGCTAGGTAAAAGCATGACGAATAATATATCTGAACCTCACATGTACAGAGCATCTTTTAAATTACTCCACTGGAGAATCTGATGGCTAATTCTGGAAAATACAGTACTGTGAGGTGATCCACAGTGCTAGATTAGTTGAATAATTTCATTCCTCTTCAAGAAAGCACATAAACATATGTTTAACTTTAATCATAGATCATCTTATTGCTTTCATCTGGACCTAATCATTAACCATAAGCACGTGCTTAAATGCTTCACTGAAAAGGATGAGATTACTCACACTCTTACAGTTAATTGTATGCTTAGATGTTACAGTGGCCTCTTGGCAGGATGCACTGTGTGCTGTGACTGTTCAAAGCAGAAGCTGTAATGTAAAGATTGTGATTGTGCCCTCCTTTCCTACTCCTTCATAAGCTGTGTGGGGTAGCTCCTGTGAGACAGTCTCTGTATGGAGTTCTCCAGTGAGAATTGCCCAAGAAAGTCCTGTAAAAAAGTATGCCTAGTGAACTGATCCAAATCCAAGGAAGTTTCTAACACTGAAAATTACTTTTTTTTTTTTTCCAGAAGAATACTGATTAAGTGTAATAGTTGTTATTATTAAGTCTGCTCGCTAGACCCTAAGATTTAAGTCTAGTTATTAACTAGCCTCATCAGCTACTGTGAAGGCTGCAGAATCTTGCTTTTGGTATATACCAAAACTATCTCCTGTAAAATACCAAGTTTATTTTTCTACAGAGCCTCAAGCAATGGTACTGGAGACACAACCTGTGTTTCAATTCTCCCTTCTCTCTCTCTTCTCTTAACATATGATATTTAAGGCCCTTATGACTGCACTAACTGCCTTCCTAGAAACTAGAAGATAAAAGAGCTCATAGCAAGCTGAAATCCACTTCCAGGGAATTAATTTCACTTCAAAACATGTATCAAATATCAAGTCCTTCTTGGAATAAAAACTATGTTCTAAAAGGACAAAGCAAATTTCTTCTAAATCTCCCCTGATTTCATATCCATGTGAAATTATTTAATCCAGTATAAGGCTGCTAACCAGCACAGGGATAGACAAACAAGTGCATGAGCACTTTAAGAAATAAACAGGATCTGTAAAACTAATAGAGATCAACACCATAACACAGCTGTTTGGTTTGGAGCCACTCACATAGCACTGCATTTAGCATATCAGCCCCTTGTCAGAGCTGTTCACACACTTCTGAAGCATTCCTCCTCACTGGACTGCTGCACCGTAAGGCAATGCTATGCTGGCTGTCGTGGCCTTATTGCTTCTGGACAGATAAATAGCTTTTGATAAATGCTTCCACTTTTTATGCAAGCAAACATCACTTGTCCCAGGGAACAATAACCCTGGACTTGAGAGTGGAAAAGGCTCGGAAAAATCACTCGGGAAACACTTGCACCTACTGCACGCCACTCTTCCGCCACAGTGCCTGAAAAATCCACTCTCTGCCTCATAATACTCCTGCAGTTAAAGCACTTGTCATTTTACTGTCTCAAAGCACAAGAAGAGAATTTTAAGTGTATACCTTAAAAAGCAAAGAGTAGCTATTTTACTAAACTGAGAGTACATTTTAGCATCTAACCTTGGCATGAGTGGTTTTGTTCCTGGAGCTAAGCTCATTTCTCAAAACAAATACACTTCTTGCAGAACAGACTAAATTGAAAAGGGAAGTTCAGGTTAAAAAAGAAGTAGTAACCCTAGTTTTAGGTTTGTCATTTGGTTGTTTCTCTGCCATTAAAGAAATACAGAAAATCGAATTGCCAGTTTTTATCAGCACGATTCTCTAGTCACCTGAAATCTGAACTGGCTTACGCAGCAAAAATTCAGGGGTTTGCATTGCTACACCTGTTGGGCTTTTTCCCAAATAAAACCTGAAATACAGTAAGGATTTGGGCAAGACTAAAACAAGTGTGCAATTCTAATTAAACACTTTTAAATTAACTTTAACATTCAGTTTAAATGAGAGGGTGTAACACAAACCAGTCAGGGGGAGGAACAAAACAACGCAACGCAACACCCACCCAAGCCAGCCCCACATTTTCAGCCAGCAGTACGATACATTTGAGATCCCCAAGTGAGAAAAACATCTCATCCGTACACAGGGCGGTACACTGTCTGTATTTCAACCCTGCTTAAAAACCCCACAAAAAGATTCACCCGTGTCACAATGTTTCTGTCATCTAAATTCAAAGTTCCAGTGGCTGGTTCCGCGCATCAGCCCCTTTGGCAACCCCAGCATGGAGACTGCACAGTGGATAAACACACACAGAGCCTGCAGCGTCTGCTTGGATCTTTTACATTTAAGACTTTTAAGAAATATCAGCATCATGGTGAGGGAAAGCCCGAATTGCCTTTAGCTTTATCATAGTTAGCACAGTAGCTGTTTGTAAATAGGATCTCGGGAGAGAAAGAGATGTGTTAGGCTCTAAAAATAAAGGAAGAACTTTAAAGGGGGAGTTGTTACCTCTTTGAATGGTTGCAGGGCACAGAAATGATGGAGTACAGTTTAAATGCAGAGACAGACTCCTGCCATGGGGTAACTGCTAGCAAAAAGGTCTTAGGAGTGGAGAGGAGCACAGAATAATAATTACTTTAATTCTGTCTGAAATGAGAGCAGTGCACAGCAGCCCAGACAGCAGCTGCACGTGGCATCGTGAGCCAATAGGTGGGTTAAAACATTGCCATGCTGTTGTCATCCCTAGGGAGACACATGTGGCTTGGATGTGACCAAAGCAGACAGTACTGCCAGGGTCTTTACCATGAGCATCTTAGCATCAACCTCCTACAACTACACTGCACTTTGTTCTCAACCAAGTTGAGTTTTCTAAAGACACGAACGAGTTATTTCCAGCAAACCACTGCTCCCATGAGCAAAACCAAATATTGTGTCCACAGAACATAACTGAAGCTGATGTAACCTAGCCTCACAAATCTCATCCTGCTCAAAAGAGATAAAAAACACCCATGACCCTAATTATTTCTTTCAAATTAGTCTACTCATGAAAAGGCAGCTGTGGCATAGCTTCCCAAGCAGCACTTTTGAAGCCATCACAGCAAAGGTGAAAAGCACGCTATCCGAAGTTCCTTCTTGCAAATTATTTTCACAAAGTGAATTATGGATTGTAACTGTTAAGGTCTACCATTAGCCTAATAGAATTTGACATTATCAAATGTGCTAAAGCTTTGAGAAACAAAAGGTAGATCTTTTCCACTGAGTTCATTAAACAAAAATGTTTGTTTGTCTTTTGGGTTTAGGGAACTGTCATTTATTCGGATAAATATCTATTACCATAAGCATCAAATAACAGTCCTTCAACCAAACGGTTCTGCCAAATTCCAGATTGGGCCAGAAATAAAAAACGTCTATAGATTCACAACAGCTCCCTGACTTCAGGCTCACTTAAGAGCTTTTAAAACATTAAACCAAAATACATCCCTTGAATCTAATTTAGTCACTGGTAATTCAAACAAATGTCTTATATGGGATCAGATGAATTGCTCTTAAATCCACCTTTAATTAATAAAAACACCTCAAACCAAAATGTTATTGGTAGATGACTGATAAAGCTCAGACTGATCATAATGAAAATTAAATGCGGTTTACTTTGACCAATATCACAAGCTCCTACAAATTTCTTTTACAGATCTCTATAAATAAATAAATTTACTGTATATGCCAGCATACAACCAACCAACATCTCATTTAAAAATATGCCAGTTTCTCCAGATCTGTCAAAAATGATTTCTAAAAGCTACTAAAAATTTATGTAAGAGATTGCAAAGGCTGGTTTATAGAACTAGAAATCCAGAAAAGAGGCCAGCTCTATTTATCCACCTTTAAGTGGAAAGCAGAGTCCTGGCTGGCAGGGCTTTTTACCTCAGGTTAACAATGATAAGTAAACACAAAGATACTCACAACTCCCTGTGACAATTCAACCCAAACTCCACGTAAGCATTCATTCACTTCTGCATCAGCCATTAAGGTTTAACAGGCTTACAGCTTCATGTCATCTCCTGCATTTGTGAAGAAAGTGCACGGATCCTTCCAGAACTGTGGTAGCATTTGCTCTACACATCTGTTTTTAAGTGACAAAGACGTCATCTATTCATAAGTCATATTGCATCTGCCTATTATCACCATCCACAGTCCTTGTTATTCCCAAAAGCTTTGCTCATGCTTTCCTTTTCCCTGATGTTTAACACTGCAGGTGAAGAGACAGCACTCCCACATTTCAGACATCTCTTCAAATCCAAAGGGATGGCAAAGTGCGTGTCTGTTAATGAAGACAATCCCAGATGGACTGAAGCTCCAGGTTCAGGTAAGATGCTTTCGTAGTACATATCCCTAATTGTATCACCAGGCCCCTTGTTTTCAAGCTCTTACACTCAAACAAACAAGCTCTTTTTGGCATGTAAGACAAGAGCCGTACTCCAGTCTTACCAAGTAATCAAGAAAGTAAGGACATGAAGCATTCATCAGAGCAATTATTCAAATCTGTCTGACTTTGCTGAGCGGTGAAATTCAAACTTCTAGATAAAATGTATTATGATCCTTTGGTTTAACTCCAACTTTTTATTCCGTCTGCTGGCACAGGCCCTCCATTTACTTGCTAAGTAGAACTGAGTCCCTGGAAGACAGCAGCCGTTCAGGCACCCACTGCAGGTTCTATTATGTGGTTTTATTCATTCTTCAGTAATACCCCAAACCATTGAATAAGAGTTAACATTTGCCTTGGTTTAGATCCTATATAAACAAAGTATTTCATATAAATAATTATAGGAAACAAAGAAAAGCAGGGAGGAAAGAAAAGATGTCTCACAAAGTCTTGGATGTAGGGAAATTGCCAGTGAAGAGAAAGCTAAAAACTTTTCTCCAGGAATTTGTCCCATCTTGAACTTCAAGCTGTGCTACAAAGACAAGACACTATGTACACAAGTACATATGGTGACAATCAGATCAAATCAAAAGGGAAAATGAAGCTTACTTCTTGAAGACATCAATCCATCTCCAAACCTCCTTGCTATCACACATCAGCTACGATGAGAAATGTAAGTACTGATCAAGAGCTTGTCCCTAATGCACATAGGTGGGAGAAGACCTCTCTCCTGACTCCTAAGAAAGCACACTGTACTGGGAGGTTCCACAGATGAGGCTTTACCAGCCAAGCAGTAGGAGAGAGGCTGCTGCACGCCAGTAGAAAACAGAGTAGTGGGTACATGGGACTGATGGCCTGGGAAGGCAGTTCCTGGGTGCAGATTCTGTCTACCCGAAGCAGAAGCCTTTGCAGCTGCTTCAGGCCTCTCTCAGGAGCCCAATGCCATCGTCCTACTCCTGCCCCATACAAGCAAGCCAATTTTTTGCTTTGGGAGAGAAAATACAAAGTTTTAAGTCCAACTATGGAAATGAAATAATTTGCTTGCTTTCTAACACTTTTTCCCCTCTACAGCAGAGCAGAGATGATTGCGTAGGACAAATGCATTCTGGCAAATACCTGCAGCCATACAACACCACCTAATTTGCACTCGCCCATTAATATTTGTGAAGAAAACGTAAGGACACACACAATGGCCACACACTACTCCGCAGCCTCCTCACTTATTTGCTAACATTGTTCTCCAAACCCGATCAACGCACCAAGCTGCTGAAACCTTCCTCCCACAACCTTTCATTAAAAAACCCTCTTTTCAAAAAGTGTGGTTTGTTTTCAGTTTAGATGCCACATTCTTAATTTGCTACTTTACTCAACTCGTGCTTCACGTGTGAGATACTCACAAACCAAGCTAGGAAGATGAAGACTTCTGTACATGCTAAAACAAAAAAAAAAAGAGATTTTGATCTCCAGCTACTTGTCACAAGCACCAGACCAAGTCTGCATGGATAGCAATTACTCAGAAGCAGGTGGTATTCCAGTTCTGTTGCTGTTCATGTGTGGAATCAACAAACTGTCAACTGATAAACAGGACACAAATAATTTTCCCTAAAATACCTCAGGCTTATAGTCCAAACAATTCCTGGGGAATTTAACAGTCAACAGTTATAAAAAGGCAAGGTCTACTTAAAACTCGTGATTACTTCTTTCCCTTACTTTTGAATTCCTTAATCTTTAAAAACAAAGATTTAAAATGTTATATAAGCTTACGCTGGCTGAAAACAGTTGATACAAAATGCAAACAGCTATGGAAAAAATAACAAGCCTATGAAAATGCTTAAAATGGATAAAGATAAAAAGATTGATTACTTATACAGAAGGTCAGAATTTTACACTTATCTGAGGATCCAAAAAAAAAAAAAAAGGAAATCTATTGGTCATTTTATGCTTTTTCTAGTGTAAAACGTGTTGCCAGGCTTCTAACAGTTTCTGTTCTCTGAGGGAGAGTCAGGGACATGCCACTAGAGGCAGAAGTGCTGCCACCCTGTGCCACCAACACAGGTCACTGGTTAACCACTGCAATCCACCTCACCTAGGAGCACTGGGTTCTACAACAGCGCACGTACAAACAACAACAAAACGTTTTCACAGGGACTGAATAATCACTTTCCCATGCCACAGGGAATCACAGCGATACTCCATTGGAACAGGGGACAGGACTCCACTCTAGTTTCTGTGCAGTCCTTGCCTTTTCTTGACTCATCAAGTGTTTTCCGCTCGAGGAAACAAGTTAGAAGGACAAGTTTATCTGAAGATGAATTCACATAGGAGATCTCAGTGTTTACATGGAATAATGGAAACACGTAAAACAATTTCTGACAGTCTACTTTTAATTCCTTCTTTAAAGGTACTAGCTATACAGAATAATGGAATCAGTGTAAGAAGATAAAAAGGTGGTAAAACTGGTAAACTGGTAAACCAAGTACTTCCTGATAGATAACTGCAAGTAAGATCTCTTTGGTCAAATCGTTACAAGAAAGCAAAACAACACACGTTTAACTTTCAGGTGCAGAAAAAAGGCAGAGAAATTTGGCATGACAGAAACATCTGAAATCTGAGAACAAGCACAACTTACTTGATAATTCTCTTGTTCCAGTTGACAGAGATTTGAACATGAAAATAGTTTTCCACAGGCTTGAAAAATCTCTGAGAAGTTATTCCAATGTGGGGAAAGAAGGCTATGTACATTTCTCACATCAACTCCGAGAAGTTTCTGCTCTTCTTCTTTTAGTATGGGAAATCGTACTCAGTGCAATGATCTGGCTTGGAATTATTTTGTTATAGCATAAATTGAATCTCCTGTGTTACCTTGTATAGTGCATGGCCCTGGAAGTACAGCCAAAAAATTCAGGTCCCTGAATAAATTTTTCACTTCAAAAATGTCTTTCAGCTCAGGTGACTTGGAACACAATTACCAACCTTCCATCACTTTGCTGTACTAAGCTATCTTTTATGCTGGTGTCAGCACTACTGCAGTTTTACTGCTTTCCGACTCCTTTTGTATGTAAATCTCTGGAATAATGAACTAGAAGCTACCATGCTCCACTGTACATGAACTGTGTTTATCCTGACTAGGCATGTTTTCTCAAGACTTGGAAGATGGCAGCACTGGCTTCAAAGTTTTGACTAAAACCTCAGATTGCTTTAAATTAGTGGCAACTTGATAAGCATTGTCCTGTGCCAGCCCTTGCAGAGGGTAGCAGACAAACCAGTCCTATACAATGCAACTCCTTGAGTAAGGGGTCATCCGTTGGATATTGTAACTCGATTATAAATGTCTGTACTTGTCTATCAAGACTAACCTGGCAATAAGAACCTTGGCTTGCATATAGAAATCTCCCCCTGCCCACAAGCAGGTGATGTCCCGTTGCTGGGACATGAATGTTTGAAATTGGTGACCTGTTTCTAGTGTTAAGAGTATTTGTTGGCTTGCCTCTTCAAAGCCAAACGTGAACACTGTCGTTCTGTGGAGTTGTTCTGGGTAAGTGTGCAGTAGTGCCTCAGGTTGGTGCTGTAAAGATCCTTCATGTTCCACATCTACTGATAAATCACCGTTTATTTTGATACCTACTTATTTCAAATACTGCCACTGCTCACGGTGAAATCTATGTCATGTTAACATGGCATTCTTTCTTCCTCCAGATCAACACTCCTCCTTAGCTAGGACTGAATACAGTCAGGAGTAAAGTGTTTACAAGCAGGCTTACAAAGCATGCATGGGAATTGCTAACCCACCGCTGAAAGGCAAAAACCTCTCAGGTGAAATAAAGCAATTACCTAGGAGTGTTCAACTCACTGGTTTATCAAAGCTAATTATTTGAGGTATTAAACTGATGTTTCACGAGGTAATTCATAGGTCTTTCACAGCTGTAATTAAAACTGCAACTCTGAGCTGAGTTAAGAGTATCAAAGCCACGCGCTGCCCTGGCCCTGTCTGCACGCTTCCTAGACAAGCAAGCAGGCACATTCCAAAGCACGCAGCGCACGGAACATATTGAACCTATTTCCTGGAGGTTGCATCCGTAGATTGTTGAATCCATTCACAGTTTGCCTATCCCAAAGAAATTTAGATGCCGTTAGAAAAATGAGAGAAATTTCAGCTTATTTATTTAAATACTAAAAGAGGTCATTCCTAGGAAGGTTTCCATAGCAACCACCACTGTCAAAGACTGAAGGAAAAGGTGTCGGTTGCACTCCCTCTGTGATGAACTGGAATTTGCCACACTCCCCTTCCCGGCAGGGAGCTGCTCGGCCCCTGTTTGCTTCAGCACTGATGCACCTGCCCAGCGCCCGCCGGAACGGCAGCTGAAAGGAGAACTGCTGCCTCACGAGCACGCAAAAATATGAACACACTCAAAGTTCATTTTTTCTTGCTGTGGAGAGAAGGCTTATCCTCACGGTAAAGAATGATCGAGTACTAGACTGATAATCCATAACTGATCTAAGCAGAAAGCAAGAGATTAGAGTAGTGCTTAATATTTCCCAGCTGGACTGGGGTATTAGAGACATTAGCTCTTTTCGTTCAATACTACTAAAGCCCCTGCAGCAGGATATTATTATTTCTAATTTGTTGTATCTAAGTTTGAACTCAGTCCCTGATAATGAAAGGACAAGTCACTAATTCTCTGCATCACACAGTTGCTATCACCTGACAATTTTATATTCATACTTTATCGATTCCTGTGGAAGAAATATTCTCTGCTGATTTTTAAATTGCATCCACACGAGAAATGGCTCAACCTTATCTCTACCTTTGGCTGGAGACAACAAAGCTATAAAGATTTCTATTTTTTTTAAAGGATGATAGTACAAAGGAGCGTGCTGGCGATGTGATTTAGATCTGCTTGAAACCAGAGACTAAATCCAGTTTCTGACACAGTTGAAATAATAAGTTCATCTTATCTGCGAGCATAAAGACGGAGTGGGAGAACACACAGCATCTTATTATAAGATCATCTTCTTTCTGAAAGACACACTCATGTTTTCTTCTGTCATCAAAACAAAAGCTTCAAAAAAGCAAAGCTCCTATATTAAATACGTACACGTGTGTGTGTGCCTGTGTGTGGCAGAAACAAACAAATCCGAAAGCAGGAGCAGCTCTGAAGCACCAGCTTCCTCTGTTAGAAAAACACCGTGCGAGTCATAAGGAGTAGCAGCAGTGAAATAGTTTGACCACACTGACAGAGGACCATGGTACAGTATTTTTCCAGAGGAAAATGCCTGGTCCTGCAAAGCGTTCTGCAGATGGCCTGTATTGTTGCTGGCACCTCCATCTCTCCTGCAGGTTAAATTTCAAATCACTCCTCAGTACAACGTCAGTTTCTCAACAGACACACAAGGGAAGTATCTAAGAATTTTAAAAGCCCCAAGTAGCCCAGCTGCTCTCCATCAGAGATGGAAAATACTGCACAAATGTGCCCTAACACAGCTTTACACATCAGTAAATAGTTCCTCGTGCATCCTTCTCTTGATTCCCTTTCCATTTGTTCTTCTGACAGAAACAAGCACATCCTCTGGATACAAAGGCACTTCCAGTACTGTTAAAAGGTCTCAGCACTGTCAACCTTCCTCTGTAATTATATAATAAATCTCTTCTTCTACCATTAAGCAGAGATCAAGCACTCCAAGGAACAACCCTCTTCCTACAGGTCATACTTTAATAGCTGGATCTTGTTCTAATTACTGTGATGGTAACCCAATGTATAATTCATACGGTGAAGAAACAAGAGTCTGGCCCAGGCAGCGGTACCCGTTCCCTTGATGATTCAGAACCACCTCCAGAGTGGTTCTTTCATTCGTGCTCATCAAGAGTCAAGGAAGTTCAGGGCCAAATCAATAAAAAACATGCCCTTCCTCTACAGCTTGGGCAGAAATAGCCACATCGATACAGAAAATCAATTCATTTCTCCGCGGTTGCATAGGATTAGCATCAAAGAAGACTAGACACATTTGACTTTTACAATAAGCTTAGAAAAGGCTCAAAGAACCACCTATAAATCTGACATTTATGGAAAAGATTAACATGTCTCCTCCAGGAGATAAGTTTTTGAAAGTACTAGAAATTATCCCTTCTTAGAGATCCTTTATTTGAAAATCTCAGACCTTTTACCTTTGTTATTTTGACGTATTTTTAGGAATATAAAATGCAAAATTCTTTCTGTACCAATACTGTTTACTGGAAGCAACAGCAGGCAGTGGCTTTCCACTTCTTCACCATTCAATTCAATCTTATTTCCCAGCCAAATGAAATTTTAAGTACAGTCCTAGAAGGTAAGTCACATTATCTAATCCCATCCAAATGCGAGATGCCACGTGTAAGCAAAGCCCGCGTCCTTTCAGAGAAGCTGGCTGAGAAGTGTGCAGGCTGCCAGCAGACAGAGCCCTATACAGTTTATTAGTCACCATTCCCAGCGAGCTGAAAGATTGTTAACTTCTGAGGCGTGAACTTTCAGGTCAGTTATCAAGTCTGTCCTGTCGCAAAGTCTGCTGGTTATAGCTCTGCATTTCTAGATCTCTTTGTAGCATGGCTTAAGCAGGAGAGAGAAAGCTTGAAGTTTTCAAATGGGAAGAGGTAAGCAATGAAACTCCTGTAAATATATCCGTATTAAGCAATGTTCTGTCTGAATTAAGCACTCCTGCTCAGCTGGCTAGAAAACAAGCAGGGAAAAATGGTAACAGAAGAAGAAGAAAAAAAGATTCTTAAGTTGAAATATCATTATTTCAGTAAGAAGTTCTTAATTTTATTCAGCTCTAGTTGTTACAGAGAGGTAGTTACACAGTGTAACACTACATCTTGAAAGCTTACATGGTAATTAAAGCACAATGAACATATTGCAGTGAGGCTTAAATGACTTAGGAGATGCATTTTATCTCGCAGCCACCACACTCCAGCCTGGGCTGTGAATGAAACACACCAACGAATGGCCTGGGCTTGCTAAGGAGATGCACAGTGCAAACTATCTGGGTTATGACTGGGGCAGAGACAACGACCTCCCCATCTAGGGATTCCCCCTCCCCATTCCTCAGAATTAATTATCACATAATTCCTTGCTATGGAACAACACATTTCAATCTGCTGCAATATCTTTTTGTTTGGTTGGGTTTTTTAGTTCCCAGAAAAGTTCCAAGGTCTTCCACGCTTCTCTCTGCCACATGCCCATCTCAGTTTGAAGTTTTCACTTGGGGTATTTCTCACCCCCACCCCACACCTACTCACACAACCCTTCTGCAAGCAGATTATTTTACTTAATATTTATGCAAGTGCCTACCTTATACTTTAATCTTATGCATCCCGTAGTCATCCTGTAGAGAGTATACTTTGTGAACATTACTGGTAGAACAGGCACCCCTGGCAGATCTTCATTAGCACCACTTTCTAGAAGGACAGTATCAAGCACTAAGTCCAAAGATGTGGCAGCAAGCACGAACTAGACTGAGGCAGCCAGAAGACTACAATAAATACATGCAAATGTGAAGTGACTCAGCTCACTGTGGTGGTCAACACTGGACACAATAAAAATCAGTGTGAAGCAGAAGCAAATGTTGATGGAACCAAGGGAGTGAAGAGAAAAGAGATAGTCCTGACCTAAAGACAACAAGGAACACCACAGCATGACACTGACTGGATCTCACCTAATTGTAGATTTGCTTATTTGAAGGAGACGTTTGAATTAACATGGGCGTTCTGCAACTGCTGATGATCAGGTGATGCCCTGGGTGACTTGGGGGCATTACTGTTTCAAGCACTTGTGTTTTGAGGTGTCATGGGTAAGCTGGAATAGCTCTTACGCCTTCTCTGTAGTGATTTTCTGACCCACTTCCTTAAAACCTGGACTGAAAGCATTTTGACTGCTGCCTGGTCAGACTGGTAACTGGAATGGCCCCTAGCTGACCTGCAACGTGCAAATCCCCATGCACCTTGGTGTAAGGCACCAACACTACAAAGCCACTCTGGCTCACAGAAAGTAACACCTCAAAATACAGACACCACCATGTTGCACTTACAAGACTTTCAACAAGGTTCTTCCCTAGATTCAACCCTGGGATAGGTCATCAGAGAATACAGAAAGACAAACTTCCAAGTCAAGTTAGTATTGCTTGGCTGAAATAAGGCCAAAGACCTCATTTTGAACATCTAATACTGAACCAGAAATACCAGTGAAAGGTATTCTATCACTGTCCTCCACTTAAAAGAAAATTAACAGAAATTAGACTTGTAACACTCAAAACAGGAAAGCAAGAATTGCATTTTGAGCAGTGGGAAATAAAACTCATCTATTCATCACTCCTTTTACACTTCTAAGGAAACTACTCAATGGCCATGACTTTTCTTCAGCTTTCTTCTTACTTGCTCACAGCATCATTCACTTTGAATCACAGGGAAGTTCCACAAGCCACAGGCAACTATCTCCCTCCATCTCCTAACAAAACACCTTTCCTACCACTTTCCTCTCATTTATAAATGGAATAAACAGAATTCTGAGTAACCTGTATTTACTGCAGCGTTTTGTTTATCAAAGAAACGACTCTAAACAAACTAAGCTCCTCATCTCATTATTCTCAGGAAGGGTTTGTAGCTTCAATATTTAATGTCGGGGAGATGGGAGTTATAAAATAACCACCACTTCATTACTCATTCCACGAGTATTTGAACTGAAGACGTAGCGATGCACATGGTGAATTACGAGCAGAACAACTGGTATCACAGTCCCTGCATTAGAATGGTTCTTGCTGGAAAATCAATTTAGTTTTCACCTCTGGCAATCGCACTTCAAAACTGGTTGGGATCAAAGATAAAACCGAATGTAGCAGGGATATCTAAGTCTTTGCACTGTCCCACAGCTATCAACTCGTCATACAATCCAGGACAAATATTAAACCTTTATAATATTTCCATTTTTATAGAAACAAAATAACAGGCCTCAAAAAACTTACGTTGTTAAAAACAGTAATAAATAAAAAGGGAAGAAGGACCAGTATGTGTTTCAGGTTCACCTTTTAGAAGTATTAAACCAGCATATTGTGGCATTTCCTAATTTAAGCAGGTACCTTTCTGACATGCTGCTCTCTTACACGTGAACGCTGAAGGTTTCTTGGAAAGGCTACAGGTGTTCCAGGGGCTATGAGGGAAAAAGACAACTCCACTCTCCACAGCCACCGACACATCAGTGGGCAAAACAGTGAACACACAATGATCCTACGCTTCTCAACGACCCGAAGTCACAGCAGCTCCTCTAAGGAAACCGGGTAGATGTTTTTCTTTGACCATCTTTGCAAGTATTATTGAATCTGTTATCATTACCACGCCAGGCAACAAAAGCCGTAGCACCAGGGGAGGTCTAGGAAGGTGAATATGGTAGCCCAAACTGCTCATCCTTTTTCTACACAAGTGCCTTCACCACATTGGCGAGAACCTTTCCAAAAGCCAGAACACTGAGGTCTAATATGCATGACAATGGGGCTGACTCAAATCATGGTTTCAGCACGGAACAGGGGCCTATTTCTGTGTTAATCCTAACAAAAATCAGGTCCTCCACCCGTATACAGCTGCAAATGGAAGAAGTCAAACCATTCTTCACAGAACTTTTACAACATGGTAAGACAAGTGAGTGTAGATGGAGTGAAGTAGCTAAGCGAAATGACTTCAAGAATAACAATATTTATTTAGATTGATAGGAGTAGGCTTGAAAGGTATATGGTCCAATTACTGCCCACTCAATTTATGGAGCTATATCTCTTACCCACATTTTTCTTGGCTGATGCAAAATCCACAATTCAGTGTTTTCACTGGTAACAAGCATTTTACCAGATGGTCACTTAATCAAATGTATTTGCTGGCTAATACAGAAACTTTGCAACTACTAGCAGTTTTATAACCCTGTGGGATTTCTAAGACTAAAACTGTTTCAGTTCTTTTTATAAAGTCAAATACTGTACAATAAATATTGCAACAGAATTCCTAGGTTCAAAGTTCTAATACATTCAGATTTAGAACTTTTCTTTCTACACTTAAGGATTTGCAAGTCTGAGTGCACTGGAAAAAATGGGGTTTGATCTGCTACCCTTGGAACACAACTGAGGGCATAACCACTGCCTGCAGGCTTAATTTCGATATGCAGAGCTTCAAAGTGCGTGAAGAGATGTACAAAATTCTTACAGTGGAGAACAGTGCTCTCCAAACAACCTGCCAGCCACACGGCCTTCTGCTTACTCCTGCTTTTGCCTGGCAGTCAAGTTCCATGCTCAAAAGCTCAAGTGGAGAAGGGGAAATTAACTTTTAGGGGAATGCTCCAGATGGACCTAAGAGTCTGATCCAGCCAAAACTAAACATCATATACTCAAAGGGACAGGAATTGAGTGCGTTACCAACCACGCTATTTCATTAGTGCATAATGGGTTGGGGTTTTTTTAACAAGTAAGGATTCTATGGGCAGTGTGATTAATTAAATGGAGCTAAACTCTCGTCTCTATTTAGGAAAGCATGACTTGGTAGGATGGCTATGTATCAATCCATTTGTCTCGCCAGATTAAAATTTGTCCTTGGCATGCACTCCATCTTTAGTTACTGAGAAAAAAGCTCAGAAAAAGGGGGTTCAAACCCCTGAAAAGATTGCTTCCAGAATAGACCAGTCAAGGCTAATTATACAGACAAGGATGACCGGTGTCACGTGGACACTTTGTGTCAGCTTGAGAACAGAATTTTTCTGAGCTAGGAAAAACTAGGAACAAACCAACCACCCGACAAGAACAAAAGCAAAAAAAGTATTACAGCTCTTTCTAACAGCATCAGTGTTTCAAGTCATGGTTTGAAAGAATGAAACCCACACTGGTTGGAATTTGTACCCGTCTGCCACAACAGAGTCTCAAGGCAGCATCCAACTCACTCTTTACAGGGGTCTGGGAAGGAAATCTAATTCTCCATTTTAGCCTGCACATCAATACAGTCCTCCTGCAGTGAGCCCACCTCTCTCATTCCTGGGCCATATGGCAAATCGAATTCACAACTGAAAGTCAAGCAATTGCACCCGACTGAGTGTAGGCAGAGTTTACTTTAAAATAGGAAATTCCTGGTTTCCTACACAGCCCATTACATTATCTCTTTTAAAAGACTTATTAGTTTTAGCTAATATTAATTATTAATTTATCTCCAATGTTTATGTTCCTTTTCTGGCAACAGTATAGCTTCAGTCGAAGGGGTGTCCAGTAAATGTTTTATTGATCAAATACCCATTCTCTCTGGGGACATCCTCGGTGATATGACAAATAAAACTGCAGAAAACCCTTTAGGATGGAAAAATGTGAAGCCACTTCTTTGAACTACTTTGCAGCATGATGTCTGAAGTGAGAACACAGAATGAATTTACAAGTGGATCGAACCAAGGCAATTGTTCTCCTTAACATCCGTATGTAAGGCCAGTTCTGATGTTCAGGACACATCCTTTCATTGCTCTTCTTTTACCTTTAAAATCGTATACAAGAAAAGCTGACCCTCTATTTTATGTCATCACTCTCTTTCTTTCATGGAAGCACAGGAGCAGTATAAATCTCCCGGAACTTAACAGGCTGCAAATGCTTCTTTCACCTTTACGTTTCTCTGCCCACTCTCTCCTCATATCCTTTGTATGCCAACATACATTTGTACTCGGATTTTTCTTAATGAATCAGAGAAACAAAATACACTGGAGGATGTGTGAAGGGTTTTTTTTGGTGGGTGTCAGTATTTACTACTGCCACTAAACGATATCGTTTACCACATTACATACAAAGATTATTTCCCATGGAATATATTTAATCTTACGGAAATCTAAAGGCATGTAAACAAGAGTAACCTTCCACTACATGAGTTTTTCTTGATATTCAGTTGAGTTTTTTCCACTATTGCTAGTAATTAGTATAAGTAATGTTTAACTAGTACTGTAACATTGTACTATCATTATACTAATATTATTTTGATGTTTATATTCTTCGACTACTCCTACAATGTTATGGTTCCCTAACTCCCAGACATGACTATTACTATTATTATTTATGCCAAGGTATAATTTAACTGATTTCTGGTAAGGATCAAAAATATTTTGGCAAGAGTTTTACAGAAACGTAACTCAAAATACTATCACTTAGGGCATGAACATGTGCAATAAATACCAGGGCTTAGTCATCCGTTCTAACTGAATTCCCTCTCTTCCCCTATAATTGATATTTCCCTCCAAATGTGTCTGAACGTCTTCCAGTTTGCCAATATCCCATTACGACCAGATGTAACGTAGCAGTTAGAAAGGTCTTCGGGTTTCTAGATGAACTTGGAAGGATCATATGCATGCAGACTACTGTAGCCTTCAGAGCAGACACGGACCGAAACACGGTGCCCATTTTTGCACTGCAAACTCATGCTTATAAAGTGCACACCCCCACGACTGACTCCACTGCCACGGAGTTAAATTTTTCTGTTGATATATTAATTTGTATTTTTGAGAGCAGGCTCTCAATTTATGTTATGCTAATATTTCAAATCTCCCTATGTTATCCTGGTGCTCTCACTATCATTCATGCCACTAATGTGTCTGAGGTTGTATTAGAGCAATCATTCCGCTTTCCTCGGAGCTGTGGCCAACCTTTTCTCATCTTTAAAGCGTACTGAATGTTCAATGTTGTATTTACCAAATGCTGAGATGGAAATTAGAAAGGGAATCTTCCAGAGCTGAAAGGGAATACCAATATTAGAGTCTGATGCAGGAAGCTAAATCATTAGTCTTTAAGATCTAATGGCCTCAGGAATGCAAACCAGCGTATTTATGCATGAAATATGCAAAGTATTTGCATTTTCCCACTTCATGAGTTTTTCAATGATTTCCTCGCCTGCACTTTGCCTTCCTTATACTCTAAGAAATCAACATGTTTTTCACATTGTGGCAAATATTACAAAAAGAAATACCATAGCAAAAAAAAAAAAAAAAAAGGAAAAAAAAAATCCCATATATTTTAGTTGTATAGAGACTGTGAACTTGACAGACTGGTTACAAAGTATTTTTATCAAAAATCCTTTGGCTTTTTGGAAACTAAGTCTCCAAAGCTGAAGTGATATTACGCTGTTGCCCTGTCTTCATACAAACATATCAAATGCCTCAAACTACAATGCAAAGTGATGGCCTATTTTGTTGTAATTCTTTTTTGAAATTATTGAAATTTTGTGGAAATTATAACTTTTTTTCAGTATTTTTCTAACTACTTTCATTAAATAGTACTTTGATGGCAGAAGCAGGACCAAAGGCTTAGAAAGTATCACACTACTGATTTCATTGATGATTTATTAATGCACTTACAGTAACTATAAAGGCAAATCTCAATGCAATAATTGCACAACTATGGAATTCAGAATGGTGATGCTCAAAATGATGTGTTATATATAACAGAGAAGAAATTTACCTGAATTCTAGCCAGCTAAAGTTTAAAAAAAAACCCAAAATAAAATAAAATAGTGCTGCTCTTCCCAATCACAGTTACCCATTAAAAAAATAAAACAGTATTTCCATGCAAAGCAGATTTATCCATCACCTTTAAACAGTGCCACAATTAAAAGCGGTGAAACCAAGTTAATTTTATAGGCTAATTTAAGGACTGATGTGAGATGAAGCTCTATTCTTCATCCTTTGCCTTAAAGCTTTATCCTAGTTGACCATATTTTAACTCATGAATGCATCATCACTGAAAAAGAAAACATTAAGTACAAAACTTCAGGGCTTATCAGGAGTTAAAATGGAATGGCACTCAGTGGAAGAGCTAATACCTTCCTCAAATGCACTTACACTAGCTACAATTGCACGAGTAGTTTAAGAGAGCTGGTGTGAAAAAAAATGATTTAGCATCACAAAGTAATCACATCACCAGAAATTTCCTGTGTACTCCATCTTATGGATGCTCAACAGGATAGTGTGCAGGGGAAAGAACAACTGCAGTAAGTGTTCTGTAACGATGTCCTTCTAGCCCACTATTCCAGCTGCTCAAAACTTGGTAAAATTTCAGCTTTCTAAATGCTATTTCTTGATAAACTCCATGCGCAGAACAAACAGATCTACTGTCTGGCATCTCCCTAGAAGTAGATATAAAAATGGAAAAAAGAAAAAGGAAGAAAGTAGGAAAAAGCAAATCCCTCCCATGTCTGGTTTTAAACGGAGAAGACAATCACACCAGTTCTTTAAGAAGTCTGGAGGTCTTAAAATGAAACATGGCATAAGGTAACACTAGGGAGGAATAAAGCTTTGAAGAAAATTGGCCATTTAGACAATACCATGACTTCTGATCTGAAAACTCTGTGTGTATTTTCAACATATTAATCCCTCTGTTCCTGATACAACCAACTTCAATGCTACTGCTACAGTTTCTGAAGTTGAATACTTCACAGATAACTGAAGGTGATGAGATTCCGCAGTGAACGGAGAGATAATAATTGTTTTTAAAGGACATTGCATCTTATCTCAAAGGGGTTAATAAGAGCTCCAGGCAGCTGGTGAAATAAATATAAATTCATTGCGGCAAGGGAAAAACCCTCTGCTGCAAGAGTGGTAGAGCTGCAACTGCTCCACCATACAGCTGATGAAAAATCAAGTCATTCACCAAGACGGAAGAAGGTAACACCCTGCTAGTTAAGAAATCCCCGACTTGCACTTCAACATAAAATTCTGGAGTTTTATCTTTTCACAGAGAACCTCAAATTACTGAATACGTTCTTAGCTCAGTTACTCTCCTGACATAAAGACAGCCAGAGAAGCAGAAAATGCACTCCACTCCTCCTGCACCTCCCTTGTGTCACGTTGTAGTTCCCAACCGTGGTATTTCTCTGTGTATGCAAACTGTAATTGTTTTCTTTCCCATTTCAGAGCAAAGAGAATTGGACCCAAAGCTGCTCAATTATAAATGATGCCCATGCCTCACTTTTCCACTACGCATTTGCGATGACCATCAGTGTGCAAGTGCCCCATTTGTGCCTGAAACTTTCTCAAATCGTATGAACCCCACAGAGCAACAAGTTAAGACTTGCAAGTGAAAGCTTGCTGTGAATTCTTTCAACTCTGCTAGGAAAGAAGTCACATAGAAGTTAAATCTTGTCATGATTCTGCAGGAAGCTGAAAGGTGGATCTCCCTCCATAAAGAGGGCAGAGCTTCCAGCAAGCAAAGGGTTTTTTACTGCAAAATACAAGTATCAACAACACCCCCCCCTTTTTTTTTTATATATAAACCCATCTCTGAAAAGCCCAATTACTTGTTTCACTGTTGGCAATAAAGTACAGTACTAGAGGTTTCCAAATTGCTATTAACAAGACTGGAGTATAATTCATGCAAATCATTTTCATTTTGGAAAACATTTTTACTCCGTTAATGATTATTTTCTCATTTAGTTTCCCTGATGGTAAAATTCACCAATAAGATGTGGATCAAGCAAGAGAGGAAGCAATTGCTTCTCTATTACTGATCAGACAACAAACTGGAGCCACTCAAGTTTCCACTGAAGCATCAGAGTGCTAACATGAAGAACGACGCTGTTAACGACCAATTCTGGTCAATCATGCAGCAACTTCTTCTGAACAAGTGTTTAAGGCTTCACTTTCCTAAACCACAGAAATGCTACCCTAGTGTTTTAAAACAGTGCACAATATTAGGTTTGAAATGATATGCATATTCATTTTTTATCTGAAACATCTAAGTGAACAGTCCACGACGAGAGAATTGAATTTCATGGCTAATACGTTCACTGATTACTATGAATTGTCACTATTTAATTAAAATATTCTTACTCAGCCAAGAAGGTCATTATTTTCTAATGGAAGTTGGAACATTTCATTGCACTCAGTTGTCGTCAGATCTTTGCCACGCTAATTATTTCTCTCAAATCAACTGCATTTGGACTGGAATTCTGTTGTGCATGTAAAAATAATTAGAATATTAAAAAAAAGAGATACCTTTCATGACTCAGTTCTGCTCTAGAAATGCAGTAGGCTTAATGGTGGGGAACAGGCAGGTAGGGTGCCTTTTTTCTTGTTGGTTTTGTTTTATTTAAGTTTCACAGAGTAACTCTTGAAAAAGAGCAGGAGTATTTATTTTTTGATCAGTTTGTCTACGCACAGCTAATGGGCTGGATCACACAAGCTGGATCAACACCCAAAATGATAATTACACATTCGTATTGGGGAGCTGAACATCTCATCTGGGACTGCTGAAGTTGCCTCGGAAACCTTGCTGTTGGTTACACAAATTTATGATAATTGAGTCTTCAAACACCCAGGTAGAGATGAATTACTGGGGGATCTGCGAGCAAAAAACCTGGCTTTAAATGACTGGAAGCCTTGCTGCCAGGGCCAACATTAACCACTCAGAGCTGCTGCCTTTGCCTCCTGCTCCTCACCCGAGTAAGATGCTGCCCAGCAGGCCCAGCTCTCCCTGCCCAAGGGCACCCTTGGCACACGTGTGGCACCCACCACTGCTCCCTGGGAAGGGCGGAAAGACAGAAGTGCAGTGAGATCCCCAAGACCAGTCGGAGACCGCTGGCCACAGAGAGTAACTCCCATCTAAGGAGGATCTATAGGTCAGCGTTTGCACTTGCTCCCGGTGACCCTGATACGGGATCCCAGCAGCACTCAGACATGCTGGACCTGTGAAACTGCCCTCGGTGTGTGACACATGAACAACTGGTTCCCTGAATCACAGCAGATACACGTGGTGTAACACAAGACTCTCCTCGAAGCATCCACATCACCACTCTGCTGTGGCTCTCATGTATTCAGCACGGGTAACACGTGGTAAAGTAAAAATTTAAGAAACCAAAATGGACAGTTCTTTAACAAAGTCAACTTTTCCAAACAGTCTGTGCCCAGCAGCTGCTGGTGTCTGGCAGATCCAGCATCTGCTGCCAGATTCTTCCGGTAAGTCTCAAATACACAGTGAATAGGAAATGATGGCATCTATAGAAGTCATACACGAAACTACTCAGAAGAGCAGTTTTGTTATTAAACATTTCTACCTGTGTGGAGCATCTGTGCTTACATGATTTATCAGATGGTAGGGCTAAACAGTAACAAACTGAAGATGGGATAAAAATCTTAGGCTTAACTACAAAAAAATCCCAGGGAAGGGAAAAGAGGAAGGAGGAAGGGAAGGGAAAGGAGGAAGGAGGAAGGGAAAGAAGGAAGGAGGAAGGGAAAGGAGGAAGGAGGAAGGGAAAGGAGGAAGGAGGAAGGGAAAGGAGGAAGGGAAAGGAGGAAGGAGGAAGGAGGAAGGGAAAGAAGGAAGGAGGAAGGGAAAGAAGGAAGGAGGAAGGGAAAGAAGGAAGGAGGAAGGGAA
>JANHFX010016229.1:8769-18914 GCA_027560015.1 Chloroceryle amazona
ATCCTGGCCTGGATCAGAAACAGTGTGACCAGCAGGAGTAGGGAGGTGATTGTGCCCCTGTACTCAGCACTGGTGAGACTGCACCTTGAGTACTGTGTCCAGTTTTGCGCACCACAGTATAAGAAGGACATTGAGGTGCTGGAGTAGGTCCAGAGAAGGGCAAAGAAGCTGGTGAGGGGTCTGGAAAGCATGGCTGATGAGGAGAGGCTGAGGGAACTAGGGTTGTTTAGTCTAGAGAAGAGCAGACTGAGAGGAGACCTTATTGCTCTCTACAGCTACCTAAAAGGAGGTTGTAGTGAGGCTGGTGTTGGTGTCTTCTCCCAAATTACTAATGATAAACTGAGAGGAAATGGCCTCAAGTTGCATTGGGGGAGGTTTACATTAGATTTTAGGAAGAAATTCTTCATTGAGAGAGTGGTTGGGTACTGGAACAGGCTGCCCAGGGAGGTAGTGGAGTCATCATCGTGGAGTTGTTTAAAAAACAAGTGGACATATCACTTGAGGCTGTGGTCTAATGGATAGATAAATGTTAGGATGAAGGTTGGACACGATGATCCTAGAGGTCCTTTCCAACCCTAATGATTCTAAAATAAAGAAAAAAGACAGTGAGTTACAGCTGCTGCAGTTTATGATGGTGGTGATGTTGATTATTATGTGCATTCACAGACATGCTTGAAACCCATGTTGAGGGCACTGGGTGACTGAGATTCTTCAGAGTGATAAAAAGTCATCATGGGAGATATGTGTGATTTTGTTGGATATGCTCAATTTCAAACTGACTAGAGATATTCTGAGAATACATAATTTATACAAATGCACTTATATTAAATGTAATCCTAGACTCTTATTTCTTCAAATATGACTTTTCAAAGATATGCAAAAAGACTCTTAAAGGCATGAAATTCTGCAGCTGAATTAACTGGCGTCACCAGTAATGAGATGCTTTGTTTCAGTGGAGTTTGCTGAGTATTGCAATTGAGGAAGTCTACTGAAACAACTTACAGTGGCTCTTTAGCACACAGATGTTCTGAAACAGCATCTGTGACTCACCAAACCATTCACAGATGCAGGCTTCTCCTCCTGCAATTAAATCTGCTCTTTCTATCTATGGATAAGAATCTCAGGAAATCTAGGAACTGGGCAGCTAAGGCTCCTGTGCTCCAGCTACATTCAACTATGCTCAGTGGTGCATCTCTCACTTCATCAACTTATGAATGCATATGTGCAAAGGCTTAACAATATATTTCCTGGTCCATCAGAGTCATATCTCAAACGGATAAAGTTGTTTTGTGAAATGGGATTATGGTGATGAATTAGGATGATGTCTGGTAAATTTGTTCAGAAACGTGGGCGTCACTGTAAAATGTTGCTTAACCCATAGCAACTAGCAGCTTTACTTGACATTGCTGGGTCTGTCATTTTTCTGTCTATAGTTAGATAACTTATTTCCTGAAAATATTAAAACTTACAAAAAAATCACTCAGTAGGAGTGGAGAAAGTAAATATCACCGAAAGGCAAGACATGTCTTCATTTACGATAAATACTTGAGTTAACTGGACATAAATTCTCTTTTAAAGGCAGTAATTTGGTGAACTGAACAGGATTCCAGGGCTGATAGGAATTGCAGACACCCTGCTATGTTATAGATGTAGAAAAGCTCACTTTCAGTGCCTCTTATCTGGACAGTACAGATTTCAGAGGTATTTGTACCTTCTGGGCCCAGAGACCTAAAGTTGCATAAATAACTTCAGCTTCACTGCTCCAAGATAGCCTAAGGAGATTAATGGACTTTTTAAAAAGAGAAAGCAACTGACTGTCTTTTCACGAGAAAAGAAAAAAAAATAAATAAAAGAACAAAGGAAACTCTATAACTATGTTAGTTATGTTAATTTAAGCACTTCAAAGATGATTGTCAACTCTACTATTCAGGTACCTGGGTGTACGGCAATTATCTTTCTCTCTTGCCTACATAAAGAGATCTCCTTCATGATACAGAAAGGTTGTGTAAATCCTAAAAGAGTATTTTGAGATATATAACCCAGGAATTTCACAGCAGGCTAGTGCTCTCCTGTCTTGATATCCCAACAGAATATGAGGACAGTAGCTTGTACAAGGTGACAATCTCACTGACAGCAAAATAGCAAGAACAAAGTAAAGTAAGTGCTTACTGCAAGTGATCTGGCATCCCTCAATAGGAAGCAGGACAGAGTTCAGAGCTTTATTCGAATCGTTGCTTCTCAGCAAATTTCTATCAGTTAGAATCTTCTGAGTTTAAGTAACTGCATTTCACTCTCAAAATACAGTCATACAGCAGGTGATGCTCTAATCACAGCTTTCTCAAATTTATCTGACACTAACAGACCAAACCTACTCATTACCCTGTGCCACAGTTTCCCATTTGGCAACTGTATATTAACATCCCTCTGTCCTGGTGTATGTGGCTCATAAAATGCATGGTGAAGGGCATCTGTAAATAACAATGTGTGACTAGTGATTTGCACATAATTATATTGTCTGGTGAAAATAAATTACGAGACAGAATACAGAAGATTTCAGCCAAATATGGTTCTTATTTATATTTGTAATTTGACGACTTCATGCACATACAAAATACATCAAACTCATAATGAAAAGAAGCAGACAATGCTCCCCAAATATACAAAGAATCATTTTAAATAACATTGTCTGTGTACAAGCACATTTGTGCGTATCCTTCCAAAATACAGTCACTCTTTCTCTTCTTCCATAGATGTCATAGCACTCTTTGAAGAAGACCTCGTAGTTCTGAATTCTCACAGGCATTGCAACCATGAAAGTAGCAAGGTGTGAGCTAGAAATTTAAATTTTAAAAGGTAAAAAAAAAAATTAATGCAATTCTCCACATGTAGCCACTAAAAAGATGAGGAACTAATACACACTTGTATTAAATCAGGGATCCTGATTTGCATATCACAAGATTTCCACCTGAAATCTCGAGAATGTGATACAAAGTCATATGTGTTCTGTCAGGCTGAGATGCTGTTATTCCTTTCTAATAGCCCATTAATGGTACATTTGGCACTAGGTACTAGCAAATGAATCAGAAAAAAAGTAAAATATAACTCCCATTACTGTTGAAAAGAAGTGGATTCTATAATTCATCAGAAAAGGATTTCAGTTTAACACTTTTCTGTCAAGGATGCCAGTAAGGATTGTCTAGGGATTAAATATAATTCAGGGATGCTTCTGTGTATGTTCTCTCTGCCACAGCTGCCAGTGCTAGCACTTTCCATACAACTGTAAACAGAGGATCCTAACTGCAACTAAATTCCATTAAACAGTCACAGAAAAGTGAATTTATCCAGCCTCTTTTATGAGATTAAACTTAGCAACTGCATGAATTCATGCAAGGTTGCACGTAGTGTCCCATTCAACTTCTTAGACAGGCATGCTTGCTAAACGAAGTGCAGAACCTCAGATAAATTGATTTCCTTAATACAACTGGCTGATGGAAAGATTTATGTGCTGTTACATGGACACAAGGTGAAACCTTGTTTTCTTCATACGCCAGCTGTGACAGTGTGCCCATGGGCTCCTTTCAAACACCAGGACAGTATCTGTTTGCAGAGGGGCACAGCAAAGATCGCTGGTCCTGCCAGCAACTTTGAGATCTTTTCACACAGAGCCTGTTTGCTGCATTTGTTAACACAGCTGATCTTGGTTATCCAGGCTGTTAATTGCCACTAAGTCTAAATTCCATTTCCTGATTAAAAGTTGAAGCTTTATATGAAAATCTGTGTGGCTGGTGAATCCTTGTGTATTTTCTTAGTGGCATCAAAATCTGTATCAGCTTGGCTATCTCCCTATAGGTATCAGGTTCTCATTTCAGGAGTTAACACATTTGTGCTTCATTCGTGTTTTCAACTTCCCTATTTTTTTTTTCCCCCCTTAATTTCCCATTAAAAATTAAAGAAAACAATTCATATTGTAATATCAGATTTCTCAAGCAGTGAAATGCTAGTTTTTCTACATCTGTTTTCTGGTACTTAAAGAAAGACTGGATTGTAAGTGACTTAAATCATTACTTTCTTTAAATGCTGTCTTTCCAGTATAAATTACTTCCAGCACTGCCTTCTACATCTGTGGATTTAGCACATGGAGACTAGAAGTGTGTGCAGTAAACAAATTGGCTTGTGGATCTGGGTAATACTTCCTTACCTTATATATTTCTTGAGAAAAGATTATAATATCGGATTTTTCTTTGTTCTGCCACAAGAGGGCGCGCCCTTACTTCACGTCATTACTAAAGCAATGCCCATTAATAGACACAAGATAGATTTCGTTTTCTGTCTAAATCATAGTTCCAACTTCTTATATAGATATATTGAAAAAAATCATTCTATTTGTATTCCCAGCATGCATTTGACTTACATCAAGTTACTAGGCAATATAATTTATCTGTGAGAGCACATTGCACTTCATAGATGACCGATACGATGAAAAAAATGGTGGGTATTAAAAAGGATTTCCCTTCATGATCTTTAGAAATAGCAGTACACTGTATTAAAACAACTCATTGTTCTCAGTGATAAACTCAGACAGGTCACAATCAAAAGGAAAGCTCTTAAGATGTGCCACTTTCAGAAGCATGAGAAATTTGTGAAACAAACAAAAGATATGTGTTATACTTTTCATCCACTTGTGAATGTTTAGCTATTTGAATTTCTTAAATATGCTGTCATGTGCAACAATATACAGCTCAAGCATGGTCCACGCAGGAACCTGATTCAAGCACTCAAAATCTGAAGATTGTCATGTCCTTCCTAAACGCAAAACTCTGATTGTGTTGACCTACTTAGAATCAGAGTTAAGAAGATTTTGTTTAGAATGCTTCTAAACAGTCATCATGAGTGTACAGCATAACTTACCATAGCATTTTTGTCTTCAGTCCCGATATTTTATGTATATAAACATGGGTCATTTACCAAAACCAAGACTGATTTCGCCCTCTCACTGCAGTCCGAACAATATTTTGCCCAGAAATAGCTGGTGGATTTTGTCCATCAAGAGTCAGCTATGTTCCTGGGCAACCGGTAGTGCTCTGGCCTGATTCTTGCTTTCTTCTCCTGCGGATTGGCATATTTCCACTTAGATGGAGACATTTTCAGCTTTTTTCTCTTCTTATCTGTACACCACACTTTTTCACAGTATTCTTCCACCCTCTGGAAGTTGCTGTAACCTATTAGTTGAAGAAATTCCTTGTACCATGGCTTTGATGTCTGAGGTATACTGCTCTGCATTGGGCATGGCATTTTGTGAGGTATCTCCTCCTCATAGTCTTTATTGAACATTTCATCTACACGTTCTTCCTCAACTATTTCCAGGGTGATTTTCCTGACAGTGTGAACAATGCTATGTTCCACTGTCTGACAAAAGTAGGTCCCTGCATCAAGCCGATGCAGCTTCAGGAATAAGAGGCCAAGGTCCATTTTGATTATTCTGTCATCTGTCTTCACCTGAAAAACAAATTGATGCCAATATAGAGCACAGGCCTTTACTATTAAATGAAGTCAGTGCAATTACTTCTGAACTGTACTTTCATTAATATAATATTAAATTTTGAGAGGAAGATTAGAGATCTACAATCCTTTAATTCACAGTTTTTAAGTAACAAAAATATTTACTCGAATTAAAGAAGAGATTGAGCTGTAAAAGGAAAGTGGTTTAGAGAATCTGGCAAGCATGGAAGAACTGATAGTGGAGCAGGTAAGTTTCCTGTTCTCCCTGCATGATTTAGTCACTTGTGGCTAAATCACAAAGGGAAATAAGGTTGAAACGTGCAAATAAACTACTACTTGATGCAAAACAAATGAGCATTTGTCAGCTGACCTTCAATAAATGTCCCTGTAGTTCTCTTATACAAATGTTTTTGAGTCAAGACTCATAGGTATTTGTATATGTAACTGCAGGACTAGCTCTGAGTTTGGTATTTCAGTTCCTCCTACAGGTCCTCAGAGATAGGTTATTAATTATGAGGCATTCACAGGTGCTAGCAAGCAGGGAGCACTGAGCAGAAATGCGCAGAATGGAATCATCTTTCTGTTTAACAATAAGGTGATAAATATTAAGCAGAAATACTGTATGATGAATGAACTGTGGAGAAGGACCTGGGGGAGCTGGTGGATAAAAAAATTGGATGAGAGCAGGCCATGTCCACTTGCAGCCCACAAAGTAGATCATATCCTGGACTCCATTGTGACCAATGGGTTGAGGAAGGTAATTCTCCCCTGCTACTCTGCTCACGTGAGACCTCATTTAGCATACTGTGTCCAGCTCAGGACTCCTCATTACGAGAAAGATGTGGACCTGTTAGAGTGGGACTAGAGAAGGGCCACAAAAATAACCAGAGGGCAGGAACACTTCTTTTAGGAAGAAAGACTGAGACAGTTTCGGTTGTTCAGCCTGGAGAAGTCTCTTGGGAGACCTTATTGTGGCCTTTCAATGTATAAAGAGGGCTTATAAAGAAGACTTTTTACCATGACCAGTAGTGAGAGGACAGGGGCTAATAATTTTAAACAGAAAGAGAATAGATTCAGACTGGACACAAAGTAGAAATCTTTGATAATGATGTTGGTCAGACGCTGGCACAGGGTGCTCACAGAGGTTGTAGATTCCACATCTCTAGAAATATTCAAAGTCAGGTTGGCTGGGGCTATGAGCAACCTAATCTAGTTAAAGATGTCCTTGCCTATGATGAGGGTTTGGGACTTGGTGATCTTTAAGGGTCCCTTCCAATCTAAACCATTCTGTGATTCTACTTCTCTCTGGTTTTATTTGCTGTTTTCTAATGACTAGATAATCATTAACAAAAAAATGGAATAAATTTCAGGGGGAACGTTAACATAAATTCATCCTAGTAGTAAAAAAGACATACTGGAAGGTTAGAGACTGTTCAAATACTTCTGATGTCCAATATCTGAGCTACAGGGTCTAATGGGATGTGTATATAGCAGGACATCCACCCCACCTCACAATTCACTACCATTTGTGAAAGAACTGATTAAAAGTTGTAAGAATGATTATGAATAGATAAGGAACTTCCAGGTATATACATAAGAAAATGCCATGTGTGAACCATTTGGGACTTGGACAAAACTTCTAGGTGAATCTGCTTGAGTGGAGACTTGGACAACATGATCTCCAGAGATCCCTTCCAACCCCTACCATTCATTCTGTCATTCTGTGTGATTCTGTGATTCAGGCAAAAATGTGCTTGAAGTGAGGATAACATTCATCTTGCTTAATTTTAGATTTTAAAAGCAGAGTGTGTCATCCTTGATTATTTTTTGTATTCGGTGGTTTACTAGTCATTATTTACCTGACCAAATGAAGCTGTCTAGTTTAGCATGAGGCAATACCACTGTCTGTAACTGCAACACCATCTACTCTGACTTCAAAGGCAGCCTATATTATTATAAATGTCTACATTTTCTATCAGATGAATCCCACTCCAGAGATCTTCAGATGTCTGTAGCTAAGTTAGGGTCTCACATCTTCAATAGAGCCTAGCTGTTGGCCAGTAAGGCAACTATCCTTATCCTTTGGTAGTCTGAGGCTTTTATCCCTACATCCTTCCAAAGTGGGGATAACTACACTGATGTGTATCAGAGAGATATTGAGGAATAGACATAGTAACACTTACAATGGACTTTCATAATAGGGAAATACATGTAAAAGAGACAGACAATCTACCCTCACTCATTTTCAGAAAATTCTGTAATGTCATGGGCAAGGCAGCAAGAATGAATAGATCTTAAACTAGAGTAACATTGGGAGTACCTCTGCAATAACACATTTACCTCTGCAATAACACTCCAAGAAAAGTGTTATATCCTCTTTTGTTATGCAATCTTAAATCAAGTTTCACTACATTTCTACATGTAGGTGTTCAAGATGCTAAATGCAAACACCAGATTAAATTTTCAGGTCTATTCATTCAAAAGAGCATATGAACATGATTTTCCCTGACACACATGTACATTTCAGCAACTGACAAACCTCTCAGTGAAGAATAAATATTTCCAATAGCAGCCTTTTCTAGTTAAAAAGTTAGTATTTAAGAATATTTACCTCTTCCTTCTTAGTTTCATGTGCTCGCTGGACAAACCAGATTACTTTTGCTTGTAGGGTCCGAGGGGTGCACTCCAGAAGGGTGCTGTTGTACTCTATTCCATAAACAAGTCGCTCCTCGGTCTTTTCCAGGGCTTCACCTGGAAGGAAAAAAAATGTTTTAAAAATATGTGTTACTGACAACACTTGTTACACTCCATATTCAGGGTATATTTACTTCTAAAAGTTAAGTTTAATTCACGTCTAACCAGAGAGTGACTGAAAAGTAGTGTCTGGTGAAGGTCTGAACTGCTAAGTGGATTTTCCCATCATCTGAGACTCTCACAGGATCTGGCCACAGATAAATGGACCAAATTGTGCATGATTCAGCTAAGATTCTAATCAGAGAAACAAATCTCAGCCTTACACACTGCTAATTGCTTGTGCCTTATTCTTATGAATAGTTCATCTATTTCATTTTTGCTCACTGAAACAAGAAGATTCAATTCATGCTTAAATATAATAATTAAGTATTTTTAGGGATAAAAATGAGAGCACATAGTCTTTTGCAAAATGAAAGTCTTAAAAATCATGAATACCCTAACCATTATTGTGCATATTCATGTTCTACACATATATATATGAATATATAGCTTTGGCCCAAGGGTGCTAATAAAAGCAAGATGAATGAAATTAATCAAAACTCAGTTCTGCTTTTCCATCTAACTGTCTCATTAATGAAATCATCTTAATCCATAGTAGTGAGGAATCTTCTTGATACCA
The DNA here is from genome assembly GCA_027560015.1 of Chloroceryle amazona. Lineage (NCBI taxonomy): Eukaryota > Metazoa > Chordata > Aves > Coraciiformes > Cerylidae > Chloroceryle > Chloroceryle amazona. The sequence goes on from JANHFX010016229.1 coordinate 17,642, forward strand.
ATTAGTTTTACACCCTAAAAAATACAAGGACTGATATAATTGTGATTTCTCTCTTCTATTTCATACTTAATGTATAATTAGTTTTTCATATTGGAATATACTTTTCCAAAATCTACTATATCCTAAAATGTACTTCAGTTTTAATGAAGCATTCAGCCATAAAATATCTACCTAATATTTAATATCTAAAATACATTTTCTTTTTCTATCTAAAAGAGCCTTTTTTTTTTTTTCTTCTATAAATGTATTGTGTGTTACTCTGAAAAATACTGAGGTTGTCCAAATAAATCTTTTCACTCTGTTTTGCCATTCCCAGCACCAATGTTTGAAATCATAACTTTCCAATGTTTGGATAAGAACATTAGACACAGTAATCTATGTTTCTTTAAGACAAACATTGATAATACTCATAAATACACAGTTTTGTTCTGACATGATATTGCCCGTGTCTGTGCTATAGAGTTTCTTCAGTTCTGGCTGAGTGTCCTGGCAGTATTTCATATTCATTTCTGGATGTAATCTTTTTGTTTCTTAACCCTGCCCCATCTTTTCACTTGTGCTTCTGTTGGAAGCCCTGCAGATGCATTAGATACATCCCTTTTCTGAATGACAGGGCTGCAGGAATACATGAACACTATGGGATATACCCGATCTGCAATCAGAAGTCATTCATTCTTAGACCTGGATGACATGGGCTCATCGCATGACTCTTAAGTATTATAGGAATATGCCAGTAAAAAAACTCAGGTGAGATCATGGTCTGGTTCATACTCTTGGCATAGTCTGGGGTCTGTGCTCTAGGCATTTGCTAGCAATTTGTAAACGTGTGAGTAGATTACCAATGAACTGCTGGCCAAAGCATTGCTGGGCTGCATTTCCATGTCGAACATCTTGTCTGCGGAAACGTCTGGAGGGGAAAAAATGGAATTGTTTGAGATAATATGTTTAGTTTACAGATTGTTAGATTTACACTAAAGTGGTATTCATTAAAAACATAAGAAGCCAAATTCTGATTTCCAAATTTTAGCATTGTTGTGAGAAGTACTCATTTATGCATTGATATTTTCTCTCTACTCAACCTATTGGGATTCATGTCTGAAAAAAAGAAACAGAATTGTTTGGGGAAGAGGCACAACTATGCGTCCAATTTATAAATAACTACACTGATGTTATAAATACTAAACCAAAATCCTCTGAACCAACTGGGCAATATTCAGAACTAGGAAGAGTCAAAGGGACTTTTAGACTATCTTTGTATTCTCTCTCTCTGAAA
>JANHFX010016229.1:21492-58844 GCA_027560015.1 Chloroceryle amazona
CCCCCCCTGCCCCACCCACCCTGGTGCTGGTTTAGACAAAAATTGAACCAGCCTAAGTCAGACCGCAGAGGTAATAGTGAAGTAAAGCATTTATTTAAATCCTGGACCTCCCTGTTTTCTGAAGTGTACTTCATGGGAGTTGAACATAATATAATTTCCATCTTGCATCTTAAGCATTTGCAGTATCCAGGAACCATGTTACACCTGCAACTACTGTGACATTGTAGCGTGCTGCACTGCCATTGTAAAGATCGGGATTTTGGGCTTGTATTTTTTTTTATCCTTAATTAAACCCTACATTTAATTAACTTTTCAGGTTATGCATTTGCAAGGAATTATAATACAGGCTTTCAAAATTCAATACATTAGTTTCTGCTGTCAAGCAGAGGGGTTTTTGTATTTATGTTGGTGTTCTCTCTATATCCTGCATATGCCTGTATGTTGGAGTTCTCTCTATATCCTGCATATGCCCGAGTTTATAGTTTTTCTATTTCATGTCTCTCTAAACACTTGGCATACCTTGGAGGCATTAGTATCGAAAGCAGAGACCATTTGAATTAAAGTGAGGAGGACACATTGTACTTCCCTGCTTCAGTTCAACACTTCACCAGTAATACTGGAATTAAAAAGAGAGCTCTTAGCCGTGCTCTTCCTGCAGTAGCAGTGCTGCCCTTACAAATCAATACCTCATCTAAATGTAGTACATGAGGGCCACATTTGAGTAGATAGTGATTGTATTAAAGCCAGCTCAAGTGTGCTGTAATGTAAGGCACTGCTCCATAAGTCCTGATAAAGTGAGGGCTGCCACGAATGGGGGGCACAAGTGCTCTCCAATGCCCCTTGTACTCACATTAGTTGTACTACCCTGTACAGCCTGAGCAGAAGTCTAAAGCTCTGACATAAGGCCAAATAAAGACATATATGCTCTGGGACTTATTGTTAATTGTATCTGGATGGATCCCAGAGCAGCCACAGCAGGGTCACTTGGTATCAGAAAGCTCCATGTTGTCTACTGAAAACTACCTTTTCCAGTAGTGCTCTCCACCTCATACCCAGCAGGAGGCAACTTAAAACAGCTTCCAAGCTCATGTCCTGACAAGCTCTTCTCGTGTCTCCACGTGTCACACAGTTAAGTCTCAGTTCATAAAATGCTCTGAGCTTCATCCCTGAGCTGAAGTGAACAGAGGAAATGCCATCGTCCCTCTCAACATTATAGTTCTTGCTAGCTGTTACCCATATTCATATGTAAAACAAGTTTTGCAGACTTCAAGAACAATTGAGTGCAAATCCCTTCTCCACTGCTTCAGTGCTTATCTTAAGAGAAGGAGAGTGATAAAAGCTGACCTGCTGAATGTTGGGGAGGTAAGGCACGGGAAGGTGCCTGGAGTGCTGCCCGTATCACTCAACTCTGGATAAATGTGTGTGTCAGGGGACTTAAGGGCTGCTACTCTGGAAATTGTCTTAGGTGAGAAATATGCTAAAAATGTACCACAGAGTTCAGTACTGAGTTTCTCTTATCTTGTCTCAGACAATAAGTAGCCTGAAGAACAACATAAATGCTGATGCAGTTCTAGCAGGCTGCTGGGAATTTTTTTAACTGCCTTCTTTTCCCACTGTGATTCACACCATTAGATGAGTAACTCATATGCTTTATAATTGCAATAATCCAATTTCTATTTATAATGTAGGAAATGAATCCCCTGGCCCACTATATAGCTGCTCATCTTTCTTAATCAGGGGCCTGTAAATCTTAGCCAGACTCTTTTTGCACTGAACAGACAATCAGAACCCACTTCCTCCCTTAGGTCTGCTTGCAAGAGGCATGAGAAGGCTATTCAATATTACTTCTAAAAATGGTGTAGATTTCTCACTTGGTTTAACCTATGCTTTAACATAATAAGTCCAAGAGATTCTTTAATTATGCTAAGTCATTGGCTATATTATCATTTTTTACATTTGAATGTGTCCTACCCAAAAAAGTTGGATTACCCAATGCTTTCTCTGTTTATTATCTTTTATAAAAACTCCAGAAAAATGTCTGTTGTGTAGGGCAAGAAAAACAAAACAAATCAGCATAAAACTTTCCTTTTTTTCCTTAACAACATGGGTTCTGACTGAATCATCTCCACTGTTTTTCAAAACTCTCTCCAGAAGCTACTCAATTAATTCTAATCCTTGCAGTCTATGCAAGTAAATATAAATAAGCATATATTTGCAGAAACAATAATTGTAAAAAAAATCCCAGAAAAGAATTGAATTATACATTTGCAAAGTTTTGTTGAGCAAGGTTAGAAATTGCTCCCTCTAGTAACAAAGATGACTCAAAGTCTTGTGAAAAGGCCTTCATTAAAATATGCATGCTCTAGATATTTGATCAAGTATCTGTGCAGCTGAAGGACATGGTTAAGGACATGGTTTATTGGTGAACTGGCAGTTCTGGGTTAATGGTTGGACTGGATGATCTTAAAGGTCTCTTCCAACCAAAATGATTCTGATTCTTTGATTCTGTAAGTTGGAGAACTTGGGTTCTCCAAGGGAAGGGAAGAGGACAGGCATATGGGAAATTGCTGCACATAAGTGAATTGTGATAGGAGAACTGTCTTCCCAAGGGAAGAATTAATGCATTCAATTTAGGTTTGTATTTTGAACAGGCCTCTAGAGTAACTTTTCTTTATAAATTCACTGGAGAAAGCCTAAGCCTAATCTTAGCTTGCAGATACTCTGGTTTCATTTTGGCTGGTGAACGTATTTGACTATTAACACAGATTCTTTGGGTTTTTTTTAAATTCTGTTGTATATGTTATTGGAGTATGATATATTTGCCATATAACACTTCTAAAATAGGTCCCTAAAGTTCTAAAGAATCTTTCCTCTGCACACCAAAAGATGTATAGGGAAATTGAGTTTGCAAATAATTACTGAGTGTTTCCTTCATAAAAATATTCCTGATATTGCAATTTATGCCATCCTGTTAATCTGTCTCCCTTGCAATCCCCTAAGGTCGCATTAATTAGTAGTGACCATATCTTCTCACTGCTCAGTTGTTTTTCTGAGGGGGAGATATGAAGTACTTTGTGTTACAAGAGGAACTCTTTATATAGGTATTTTTTAAAAAGGATGTCACGGAAAGCAGCAGTTCCTACCTTTTTGCTTGCATTCCTGTGGGATAATATCGGGAGCAGGAGACGCCATCCCAAGCACAGTATGGATCTCGAGCGAGGCAGCAGTCGGCACAGGCAGTACCATACATGTCACACTGGTGGAACTTCACTTGCGCTATGACTGACTCAGATCCAACATAGACCTGTTGCTGGAAAAAAATACATCATGTGTGATTAAATTCCTAGAAGTTCCACAAAAACTTCTGTTACCAGTGGACTTACTAAAAAACGTTAGCTTTAACATTGCCTGACAGTTGTGCATCCAGCCTGTGTCCTGAGGGAGGCAGAGTTACCCCGTTGGAAAATACCAGATTAGAGACTAAACTCTCCTTCATGAGGACAGAGTAGCAGAAATAAGGTACAATGAACAAGCTTATTTTGGCATTTCTTCACTTCTGCAGTTTCATCTTTGTAAGCTTTGTGTTTAAATAGGCTTTTTCTTCTTCTGGATAATTTCCAGTGCCTCCCTTTTACAATTCTCTGTCACCTAACCAATCTGCAAAAGAAGACTTGACATCAAAGATTTTAAACAACAAAGTTCAAATTTGCAAAAGTTTTGATCAATCTCAGTCTTAAAATGGGAGTTATGAAGTAAATTTAACTCTTGCTGTGGCTACTTACAATACAGCCATATGTGCACATGCACTGTAGTACTATGAATTTTATAATCCCTCAGTGAACACAAAATAGATAGATTTTTGTTTGTTTTTCCTGGTGCTGTGAAGTCCTTCCTTACAAACTAACTGGTTGCAAACTATTTTAAGACTTGTAGAGTCTAGGGTTTTTTTTACATTAGTGTTGTCTGTTTTAATATTCTGAGTTCACATAAATGCCCTTTTCAAATCAAGTGAAAGACAGTCAATCAGATTCATGAGTTACTGGTATAATAAATACAGAAGAGAATATCTTGAATTTAAAGGGATTTGATGACTCTCTTCTGATGGTGAATGTAAATGGAGTGAACACAGAAAAATGTAGTGTGCATTGCAATAGGAACTACTTCTGCATAGCACATTTCCATGGTTTTACCAGTCAGAAAAAAGACTCTTAATGAACTCTGCATATCCTAAAGGCCAAGTGTAGTCCATAATTCCCACTTTTAAACTAAGATTTCAAAATATGATATCTTAAAATTCTTAAAGCTGGAAAATACAAGCAGCTCATTTAGTCTGGTTTGCCAGATAGTTAATTTTTGTTCCTAATTACAACTCCTCTATCTGTTTAGGTCATAAATATTTTGCTTTTAGAAATGTCAGGGAAAGAGAGTAGTGGAGGCTGGTAGCAGTAATGTTTGGAGACTTCTTCATCTCAGATAAACCAGATGATAGTAGAAGGAACTCAATCCGCCAAACGTAATGAAGAAGAAACCTAGGATCCTTGTTTGAAGGGAATTCTTTCTGCAGAGGCTGCAGTGAGATTGTCCCAGAAGACATGAGCAACACTTTCAGTGAGACATGAGAGATGGGATTTTTCTTTCATCTGTCATCAGGGGTAAAGACTATGTCTTGGTTCATCAGAGGAGGGCAAAAGCGTCTGATATCTAGCTGTACATCAAAGAAGAACCTTCCTTCTCAGCCTTTGCAGATAGCTAGCTCAGCCCTGAAACATGGTATTTTATTGTACCGCTAGCTTAGCGAAGACTGGTTAGTATTTTAACAATATTGAGACAACACTAGCAAGAATGTCTCCGCTGGCTCACAAGCTCCAAGATCAAAAGAGACCAGCCAAAGCACTCGAGCAGAGAAACCATGAAACTTTTTTCACATAAACTCAGCTCAGTTATACTTCTGCCTTCAGGTTTTTTTTAAAAGACAAAATGACTTGGTGCCAACCCCATCCCTAACATTTATTCCAATATTTAATTGTCCTCAGTAGCAGAAAACTGCATCCGATTTCAAGATTTTCAAGAATGTTTTCCAACATTCAACTAGCTGAACTTGCTTATTTAATCTTGATATTGCTTTGCCATCAATGTTCAAGAATACCTATACACATACACAAGGAAGTTACCTCATTGGGTAAAATTTTATATCTGACTATCCTGTTCTCTCTTAATCTTTTCTCTCATATCCCAAAAAAGTTAAGCTACTTCTCACAAGAAGGTTTGTCATTCAACTGCTGGATTGCTTTGGCAGCTTTTTTACAGTTGTCTCCAGATTTTCCAGATACTTCTTGAATTAGTAGTCAGCAGTCCTCTTGGGAGCTGCAAGTAATGGAGGAAGACTATACTTTTTATACGGTATCACCTTTTTTACTCTTCCAACATAACCCTTTTACCATCACATTTCACTGAGATCTAATGGTATGGCAAATACCTGAAATGACGCTGAAGTCTTTCTCCAAATAATCATTTAGGTGCAGTGTTAGACAACCCACATCTGCTTTTGCAGTCCATGGGAAAAAAAAATAGATAAAAATAGGAAATAATTCAGAGTGCTTATACCTGAGAACCTCCTCTGAATCACCATCAGATCTTTCTACATTACCTACAGAAAGAATGTGAATTGACTGAACACAAGACTAAAATGATCTTTTGCGGCATATTGACATCTCCTTTTATCACACTTTTAATTCTTTGTTACTTGTGTTTCACTATGTTTATGTGCACTTATATTATTCTGGATGTCTAAGATCTACTAAGAATAGCTATCCTGGGATGTTTATAATGGCTCCCTCCTGAAACGATAACATGGTGATATGGCACTGAAATATATCATATGGTACAGATGAGAATCTACCTACAAGGGTAATAAATTAGGTGTTTGTATTAGGAGAAACTAGCAGAAACTCAAAAGGGATTCAGATCCAAACAGCCCTGCCTTTCATGGGCAACTAAATACGTAGGAGAGCCAGCAAGGCTTCTTTTCACACTGATATCCCTGCAGGACTGAAGTCTGTCTGCATTTATCAGCAAGAAACTTTTCTGTGAGTTGCCATATCCACCAAGCTAATCCCCACTGTGATTACTATGCCAGTAACTCATGAAACAGATTGGGTTTTATTTGCTTTGATATGAATGATAGTGTGGACTAAGGACATTTAACATTACAATTGAAAAACATAAATGCTTCATAAAGGTACAGAACATAAACTCATATGTTTATATTACAAAAGGATTACATGTATCAGAGTAGATTTCATTATAGATGGTGTACATCTGTCTATCTGTGTATCAATCTGTCTCTGTACAGTTTATAGCCTTATTACTTTTGAGTCACAATCTTCCACTTCCAGACCTGTCAAATACTTACCCTTTTTGAAGAGATTTCCATAGAAATAATAGGAACTGGCACCTAGAAAATAGTAAATATTTCCTTGCTTAGAAAAAATAATACCTTTTTGCTATGACAATAAATAAGGTAAAATAATGTTGATGTCTTCTTAATATATTCAGCTTTGCTTGATACTTTGACTTTCTTTAAGTTTCTGATGCTACAGAAAGATGTGAGGAAAATGACTTTTAGAAGTATTGCTTTAAAAGAGTTTATTTAAAAACAACCAGCCAACACTTAATTCAGGATTATCAGAGCCACAGGAACACCACAACTTCCCTGTCAAACATGACATCAGCTCTTGCCACCACTGAATCTCTTTTGTCCTACTTGAGAGTGATAAGTGGAGTGTTCTTTATAACAAAACATTCAGTGGAGATAAGATAAAAATAGCAGGAATTCCTTCTTTTACCATTGTCCTCTCTGCCTTCTTGTCAGATTTCCTGGAGCAAAGGCAAGACATAGACATTAATAAATCTATGGAAAAATACTTTTATCAGGAGGGGCAACTTCTGTGGTTGTTCCCCCCAGACAAGAAGTCAGTAGTTACACTGCTTAAATGCAGGTACCAAATTTAAGTATCTAAGTTTGGATGTTAGATTTTCCCCATGATTTCAAAAAAGCTAACCTTCTACTTTATGTGGATAGCATGACATGATGTGAACACTCTTAAGAAAATTTCATTGTATTAGCTTTTCCACAGAGCAAATACTGAGCTTTAGGAATGGATTATGCTTAAGAAGAATTGAGTTTTACTTCATTATCGCTCAGGTTCACCCACTGTAAAGACAGATTTACTGAGTCACTCTTTCTGAGGCTTTTTTTTTTTAATCTGGACCTCATTTAACCTTCCGAGATTTTAGTAGGCACATGTTTGTGCATGCAATTATATTCTTTTAAATACTTAATTGGATATGAGGGAAAATTAAACAAAATGCAATAAATTTCTAATAAAAAACCCGACAACAACCTCCAGGCATGTAGACAGAAAGACAATAATCCTGGTTTGCTGCAATATGCTTCAATATCCAGGCTATAACCAACTTAAAAAATAAAATAAAATTAAGATTTCCTGTCATAAAATTACTAGATCATCAGAAAATTTCTTGCACATAAATATTATTTGACTATCCTCAGATTTTTTAAGACATCTTAATTCTGCTGAAAATTCAATACTTGTATATATGCTTCATATACACCAAAGTTCACCTTGAATACTTGAAGCTCTTCAAGAATTACTTCTTCCATTGATTCTGTTTCTTGATTGTAAATTGTAATTACTTTCAGCACAATTCCATTATCTAGGAAAAAATGTAAAAAGAAAAAAAAAGCTAAATGAAAGGTTATAATTAGTGGAAACACTTATATGGCTGTCAAATGCAATAAATTACTTTTTCAAACTGTTAATGGATAGAAATGTATATATATTTACAGGTAGTTGCATATTGCTGTTACTGAAGAGGATTCTTGCTCTAAGAAAATAAATATATATGACAGTTTGTCCCTGGAAAATAAGTAAGCTGAGACATCCCTGAGCTATCTGATTAATTGACATGTATTTTTCAAACCCTTTGGGAAGCTGCAAAATCATCAAAGATGGTGACCATATTTCAGAAAAAGAAATGAGAGTAGGCATGAGCTGAGTCCATCAAGGCAAGGGAGTCTAAAGTAGCTTTAATTATAGGATCTGACTGTGCACTGGTTAGGAAACTACTAACTATCCTTAATTGTTGGCAGAAGCTCCATTCTTCCAGACAAAAGTGCAAAATTCTTCAGGGGTTCATTGTCTTAAATTCTTGCCCTCCTTGAGGGAAACACTGAGCTGCTCCTGAGCTGAAAGTGTTAATCAAAGGAAGATGATCCAAAAAATCCCTGCATATTCAAGAAGTCTAAGTAACACTGGAGTTTACATTTATCAGCCTCTCTGTCACTACAAGTCTTGCAGGAAATTAAAACACATGAATAGCATCTGGTCTTCACCACTTCAGCTTTGTCTTGCTGACTATTATTAGAATAGTCTTGCTTTCCTTAATCTGAAAATCTGCCATCAACAATGGCAAATATCACTTCCTTTCTTCTGTTACTTTCAGTCACCTTTGATTTACAGGGGAAATATTTAGCAGACAAGCACTGGGGAAAATGTTCATCAAAAGATCAAAGGGGCAAACATAAAGAGGACCCGTTAAACTGGGGTCATACATCACTTCTCAAAGAGAATATGTAATCAAAGGCATCCATTTTGTGATGGAATAGTAAAAAGAAATTGCATTCTGAGCTCTGATTTTCATACGTAAATCCCTCTTCAAATCCTGCTGACAGACATGTGAAAGTTAGCTCTGAAGTTCATACTTTGCTTTTGATGAACCTTTCTAACCTACACGGCTACCCTAAAGAAATTTCTTCTAGGATGTAGGACCCTATTTACTTATGTTACACAGCAGGTGTTGGGCTCGGATAAAAAAGATTAACCCCTTCTAACATTATATTACCAAGAGAAGCAGTGAGTTTTTGATGGGAGCTTTGCCAAAGTAGAGATTACAGGGTTTGTTTTAGAGTTTCTAAAGCCCAAATTCCTATGCTGGAATTTCTTCCTGCCTGAGTAGACATCTCGACGAGACTAAGCAGCTGTTGGGAACCAGCCCAACACAACTCTAAAGCACGCACTTAAATTCCCTTGGATTCATCTTTGCTGAACAGAGGACTTGTGTACAAGAGTATTTGATACTCAAATCACAGATGCAAGTGGAAAAATCTAGGCACCATTATAAAATCTGCTGTATGAAAATAAGTGACAGCACAATGTTTTATAGACTACACTAAGTCCAATACCATGTAAAAGTTTAGAAAACAGCACTAATATAAATAAGCCTTTGCTGCTCTAGAAACTTGCTTCTTTTGAACATTCTCCACATTGAAATGTGCTTATCAGAGGAATTCCATTAGAAAAAAAATAATTCACTGTAACTGCTTCCCTGGAAAATGATTTGTGACACTACTCCTGTTGTTAAGTTGGTAAAAGATGAATGTATGAAACCTCAGATTTTTTTCCAGACAGATTATATGTGACTGAAGTTTTGTCTAGTTCCAGGCTTTCCTCTTTTTTTTTCTTAAATTTTCTTATTTTTCAAACACCATTAGAACGTGTTTTTTTCTCTGTTTGCTTTAAGTTAGATCTATTTTACCTTAATCATATTTGTTTAGTAGATGTTTAAAAGTTCTCTTTAAATAAGCTCTCTATATCTTATGAATATGTCACACAAGAAAGACAAGAAAACTTAGCAGAAAATTTATAACAGATTCTTTTTAAGAATATTTGATATTTTGTTGTGCCTTCCTTGAATTGTGTTGTAAACCAAATCTGGAAGCTGGCACTTTCTTTTTCATAGTAGCAGCTAGACTTGTGGTCTCCAGAACTGGGGAAAATAAACTGTGGAATAAGGCCAGTAACTTGAACTTCTATTTTTGAAAATTATTTCACCATTGTTTTCTCTAAGGTCTAGGTCTCAGCTCAGAACTATGCTCAGATATATGACTGTGTTCTAATGATTTAAAAAAAAAGGCCAACTTTTCAGGAATTTAAATTAAGATTCTTGTTTGGAAAGGAAAAAAAAGAAAAAGAAGAAGAAATCCTCTACTTAAGTTTCTCTTTCTAGCCTTTAAATATTTCCCTACTGTTTCTATCTAATGTTATCAGCACAGTGAAGCACATATTTAGAATGACTAACCTCCTTTGTAAGGTAAAGGCTGTCACAGTCATCCAAAGAATGACTGTTAAAAATAAAAGTTGTATTGTTTTGATATTTTTGGACTCTACACAATTTCATTCATCCTGGAGGCAAAAAAAACTCCATGAAATCATTTGTCTTCCTTGCTTTCTTTAAGTTACCTGTGCCAATGAACAAGACATCATATTGCCCATCTTCAGCTTCCACTCTGTCCACTGCTATTTGTTTAAGATTGTACTTCCCATCTGTTTTAACTAGAATTGGTCTCTTATGAACAGGCTTGATGGGCTGATACATCAGTGGATGACTCCTGGCAAAATGGACAGCTTCATCAGGGTAGTCTTTAGTAGTGGTGTACAGTCCACCATTCACCTTGCTGGCACACTGCAAAAACATAAAACAGAGTTTTGCCAAATAAATTGTCATAGACAGGTCTTGTTTTCAGGGGTAATGACAAGTCTACAGAAAATCTGGCATAAAAAATAAACCAAGAAAGGGAATGCTGAACAGACCCTTAGCATTGTTGTGTTTAAAAAGGAGGGAGCCCCCTCCTCTCTGGCATACTAAGACTAGAATAAATAGTGCCACTTTTAGATTTTGACAAGAAACATAGTGCTTATAGCTTCCCCAGATTCATGTTGGTGTAATCAAAATGGCCATTGATAGAGTTAGGAGAAAGAGGGTTCCTATCCCAGTAGAGATACAGCCATGTAAAGTCAGCAGACTACTAATTCTTGAAATCAATCCCTACTCTTATTACTTTTGATTGCAAAATGTATTTCCATAAGAAACTAAGCACACTTAAAAATGATGCCAGCAGCAACAGTAATTCTTGATCTCAGACATTCTAACAGTATTATATTTGATTCTAATTCCTAACGCACAATAACAGTATAATATATCACAGTTTAGCTTGAAATACCAATGCTTGTATTAATAAATCTACAGTTTTCCAAAGCAAATTAACTTTATGTCAATGATTGATTGAAAAAGGCTTACTTCTTCAGTCGAATGTGCAATTAGGGATAATCTAATGTGTTAAACAAAGAAGTTAATTTTAGGATGCTTTGTGAAGGATATAGTGTTCCCTAACTGAACACAGATTATACATTTCCCATTTGCTTCATGATGTCTAATTGAAACCATTTATGATCAAGCTCGAAATACCTCAGTAACCATTTACTTTTTCCAAATATTCATAAGAGAGTGTGGTTTCAAGAAGCATTTCAAGGAAAACCACAGTAGCAGCCTTTCCTTATGTAAATTGGATTTTTCAATCAATAAAATTAAATAAAATACTCTTTATGTTTACTGGAAACAGTCATTTTAAACTTGTGGTCAGCTCTAATTGACAGTAACAAACTCCTGCACTTGTCAAGTGGGGCAATGTTTGTTTCTACTTTTTGGGCTTAGCTACAGGGAAGTATTTGTTCAGTGTTGACTTTAAAGTAATTGCCTAATCAACCTGGTGATGGAATTTCACCGGCTGTTTGCAATAAAGAGACAGAACAGGAGCATGAAGACAGGCTAAGCCTCTGCTTTCCATGCATTGCACAGTGTATCAAGTGAAAAGGCATTACCAGGTTCCCTTTGCAAAGTTCTAGCCCTGGACAGATTTAATAAAAATAATGCTTCACGGGATTTTCATTTTTTAAATTAAATAAAATTAAGTAGTCTGGAAAGGAAACAGTAGATGCAGCCATCTCTGAAGTCTATCAACACCATTTTTGAGGTAACTGGTGTCATTCCCAGAAGCATCACAGTCTAAATACAGTAGAAGAATCAACAAAACAGAAGTTATGTCAGAAGCAGTGCTTCAAGCAGACTGCAGAGAGCAGTGCATTGCAGTCTCTCAGAATCTGTGTAATGCAACAGTGGGTTTCTGTTTATTTAGCCTTAAGACCTACTCTCATTCTTTATAGAATACATCTTTACCCATTCAATAGCTAAAATCAAAGACTGATGACTATCAGAGTTGCCAAATAGTAGTTTATTTTTGGCCTCTTGTCACTGTCACTCCTCTAATTCAGTGTTCCAATATGATGACCTTTTCTTCCGAGTGTGAAACCTAACATTGAGAGCTACAGCCCGAAACATGCTTTCTTTTCATGCTACTGGAAAAGTGTTCAAAAGACCTCTAAACTCTGATCTAAATGAGCAGTCAAAAATGAAACAATTAATCCTCTGTTAGCTGGTAGAGACTGCTACTTCGGCCTCTGACGTGCTGTGCAACATACAGATACAAAATGGTTAAATCAGTTAACACCAAGGAAAGACCTGGTTGCACTCACTTGGTCCATGACATGGGGAAAATTACTTGTGCTCTTCTTTTGTATCTGTTTCAGCTCCTATGCCTTTTCTGTTGGAGAGGCTACAATCCAGTCTGACTCAAATGTGGCAATTCGAATCAAGGGAAAGAAGCACCAAAAGTGAGTGGAACCTAGGACAGCCTTTCTGCAAATCATTGTCATTGTACTTTGCAGAAAGACTGTCTCAGTGTTCTCTCCTTCTTGACAAAAAGAACCATCTTTAATCTTTAGCACCAGAAGATACCAATGTAATGACTGTAGTCATTAATACTGAATTCATGCCTGTGTTTAATGCTAATCCAAATAAAATATGTGAGGCGCTCTACTGCTTTGAAAAAAAATGAATACCACATAAAAATCTTGAATCATATAATCTTTGTATAATATACAGCCATGCAATCCATGTGTGGTACTGTCTCGTTATTTGGTAAAACTGTAAAAAATGTAAATTTGTTATACAAAATGTAAAATAGGACACCAATAATTCCTTTAAATGAGGCCTTTTTGCTTAAAATATGATAATTTACTTATCTGATTTTCTGTCCTGACTCAATATCGATGACTTTGATCTACATCAAGCAAACAAAAAGATATTTGGTATTGATGTCAGCACTGCTACAATGGTAGTTTATTGGCCAAGATGGTCAAATGATATTCATAATGTTTAAATCATAGATAATCTGATTTTTGGGCATCCACTTTTGCATTTTAACTTAGGACTCTAACCTCAAGAGAAGCAGAGGAAAGCATTAATTCAAAATGAGAGAAGACATGCGTTAGAAAACATACTGCAGGGAGAAAGGCTGTACTGGTATGAACTAGATAAGCTAATAGGCTTTTTCACCCCTTATTCCTGTGATTCAGTTATAAATGAATTGTATGCAATGTTCATTTCTGGGAATGATTGTTTTCAGAATAAAAGAGAATATTGATTCAGTTCACAAAGCAAAAGCAACACTGCAAGTAACGCTCAAGCAACTGTTTACTCTACTGTTAATCTCAAGAGAGCAAGCCCCTAGCCTGAGAGAAGATAAAGAGGTGGAGTGTGAAAACTGTGGGGGATTTTAGACAAGCAGCTATTAGAAATGTCTTTGCATCTCAGAGTCAAAAATCTGCACAATGATGTCATGATAAGGGGCAGACCTTCAGAAATTGTAAACAAAAGCAGCTTTGCAACAGATGACAATTGCCATGCACGGGTAAAGTAGTTGGATTCCCTATAGGTATGGGGCAAAGAAGAAATCCCAGTTGCGATGCTTCTCTGGGCTAGCCTGGCATTTCTGGCTGTGGGGCTCCTCCTGACTTGCAGCAGGAAGAAGGTGAGGGAGGTCCTCGTCGTGCCCTATCTATGAGATGCTGATGAGCCCCTGCAATGCAAAGGCTACCCTCAAGCCGCAATGATAGACAGTGAAGATGGGTCCACTCTCCTCACTCCCCCACTCAAGACGGGATGTGAGATGCCCAGGCTAAGATACTACAGGGATAGAAACTTCAGAAACACCTAAAAGAGAGTGAAACAGGAAAAGGGTTTGAGATGAAGATTACTTGTGATGCCTTTGAGAAATCAACATAGAAATTAGGAATTCCTTGTTAATTAATTAACTGTCTCTAAGTAATGAGCTTGTGATTTCCTCCAGAATTTCTATTTACAAAATGAAAAATCTAAGTACCAGGCAGGAACAACTCTCTATGTGTCAGTACCTGTATAGTTGCAATGTATGCTACAAGAGTTGCCAGATTATATGCATTTTCAACATAGGTCTCGTTTCTTTACTTTCTTGTTTCTTCACTTAATGTCCATTGGAAAAAAAAAAAAAAAGAAGTAGTTTGTAAAGAAATGTGTGTGAAAAGTAGTGAAAAGCATGAGTGAATTTGCTGAGTTTGGTATTTGTAACATTGTTTTAATATTTCTATGTTCTTTGTAAAGGGTACAGAACAAGAATGGCAATAAGCTCAGGAACCTGATTTGAGGGTAATAAAAGCTCTGAATGTCTGAAAGCAAGCTGATAAATTGTGGAAATGCTTGACCATTGCTTCTAGAAAGATCCAGTCTTAAGAGATGGACCTTGGGTGATGGAGGATTTACTCCTTGTCTACAAACATATTTATTCTGTTTGGTTACTTTCGTTAAAATCTATGTCTCGTTTCTAACCTGTGCACTCATCTAGCTTACAAAAATATTTGTTTGATCCTTTTTGACAAAGAGATGAAAAAAAAGAACGAGAACCACCATATCTTGAAATAGTGGAATATTTATTATTATTTTTTTACTTCCTTTAACACTGGTTAAATGCCCTCTTTTCAGCAGGCAATTGCTAGTGAATTGCATTGTGTAAGCTTGTTTTTTTCCATAAGAATCTTATTTATGTTGGAAAATATTGCATGTATTTTAAATAATATATTTATTTAATATAAATATAGGTGTACGTTTCTAGTTAATTTTTGCATTATTTTCTCTAGTTAAGTCAGCAGGGACAATTTGTTCTCCAGAAAGTTCCATTACAAAAACAAAAACAAAACAAAACACCCTCATGGTTCACTGAATACATTTAAAATTTATCTTTTATTTCTTTGGCAATTAGATTAAATTTGGCAATTAGATTAAATAAAATACATGTCCAAAAAATACTTCAGCAGTCTAATTTAGAAGAACAGTTATTCTGGGCTCAGTTGAAAGTAAGGTTTCTTCCCAGCTAATACTGTACCTCGTCTAGAGGTGCCTCTCTCTGTTTTGCCTGGAGTCCTAACTTTGGGAACTTAGGACCTTAATACAAGGTTACTAAATTCAAGTCTCAACAGGATTTTGAAAACCTTACATACATAATTTCACTATTTTCCTTTGGGAAATGTATGGTTCTAGTATATTCCACCCTTTTCCAGAAAAGCTAGAGTATGTATAGATTCAAATAAATATAACCTGGACTGTGAAGTCCAGAAGATTTTACAGTAGCAGAAGTCTGGTTTTCCTTCTTGAATTCATTTACATAGCAAAGCAGTGGAAAATAGATTGTACTTACTGAACCAGGTCTAGGATAAGGTACTTTTCCTTCATATAGAGCCCAGTGGTATTCAGGTCCTTCTTTATGAGCATATGGTCCGTTGAAAGCTGCTCGGACACTTGCCATGTGGTAAACACATATAGCATATCCTCTAAATATATTGCTATGAAGTAAAATTCAAAGGAATTATTAAAGCAATATACCACATTCTGTACATATAATACTGGTATTATTGTGTAATTAAGAATAAGTCACATTTCACCAGTATTCAGGTAGAATAAACTAATTGTTTACTATATGCTTTTCTTAGAACTGCTGTGTCCAGTGTTTTATACAAAGCCTTCTATGTATTTCTATTTATAACATTGATTTGAAGAAGCTCTGTGTTGTCATACCAAAGTTTAAAGATGGCTCTAAACTGATTATAATCAGTTTCAGACTCTAAACTGATTATTTATAAACATAGAGGAAATACATCTGACTGAACTCAGGTCTAATATGTCTTTGATTAGTGACTTAAAGTGTACAACCATTTTTCTTCTATTAAGACTTTTCCTGTTGTGACTTTGGAAAGGTGGGAATCATCCAATGCTGACTGAAATGAAGTCTGTTTATATTGAGTAGGAATGTTAGTTGGTGTTACTAGTTAGATCAACAAGATTGCTTCATGTAGATCAATCTACATAAAAGTACCTTTTGTACTTTTAAATTTTATTCATTTAGTACCAGAGAAGCAAATCATTATTTTTTGAAATAATCACTGCTTTCTACAAAGTTATTATCTCTGAAGACTCCAGAAGATGATCTTGACAATTTTAATTGGGTGTCCACCTTTCTCTGCTGGCACAGGGAGCCAGTAGGAAATGCTAGGTGCCTTCATTCATAGAGGACCATTATCTTCCCTGCTTTATTCCATAAAAAATAAATCAGGAGAGTGAAATAGCAGCAAAAGCATAGCTGCTCTTCTCTATCATTTACATCCTAAACTAACAGTTGAATCTCCAAGAAACAGATACCACAAGCTTGCACTTGAGCTAGGCTGCTGTGGAAAAGAAGGCCATCAGCAACATCACAGCTGGTGTTCAAGGCTTCATTAAGAAGTTAGTAGGAATTTAGGTTGCTGTCTACTTGAATTTGAATTGCAGTGGAGCTCTTAATGCGACAGGTGGCTCAGATAGGCCACCCTTATAAACCAGGCAAGGGTGCATGTACTTTGACATTAGAAAATTTTCAGTCAGAGAAACAATTAATCTATGATCTAGATAGACTGGATCACTGAAGGAAACTTCAAGACCGAGTGTCATAGAGCAGTTTTTACATGAAGAGGCTCGATGTGAATAGAATGGGGATTAAACTGTTTGTTATATATTTGCTATATATATTATATATATTGCTATATATATATTGCAGTTTCTATTTTGTCAATAGACTGTTCAAACATTTTTCTGTTGCTGCTATTATTTCTTCTAGTTGTTTACCTTGTAGTGTTGAAGAGGCCAAATATCACTGGATTTTTGTTGTCACGAGTATGCAGCAAAAACACATCCTCTGTAAAATTTAAATGAAATGTTATTGATAGCAAATTACTTTTCTCATCCACAGAAAGAGAACCTTCATTGCTCGTTAAAAGTGTATCATATTTTACTCATATATGCCATTTAATTTTATGCAGATTTTGAAAGAAATCTTTAAAAGAAATGCAATACATAAAGGCATAATTGATGATAGTCAACTCCGTATGTATAGAACTTCATATACACTGGAAAGAAAACACTAAGCATTCCTTGTTAATGAATACAAGTAAAATATTTGACAGCAAGATGTGTTATCATGAAAGTATATGTTTTTTTTGATGGTTTTAAGTTTGTTGCAATCTAGGATATTTACCCAATTCATCAAAATGCGTATCAATTCCATTTCTCCCGGGCACAGAGCAAACTAGCCTGGTTTTGAGGAAAGTGCTCCACTTATTCACAAGCATCCTTTGACCTCCCATGTCATTCTGCATAGAAAGAAATGAATGCTGATTGTAATTTGAATGAGTAAGTCTAGAAGCACAAACATCTCTGCTGAATTATCTGCTCGTTGTGTCTTTTAATGTCAAAAGCATGCATTTTCAAACCACATGTCTATTACTAGTATTATTGCTCTGGAGTCAGTTTTCAAGTAAGAGTGCAATGATCAAGTCCAGGTCTCATTAAGAGCTGTGGGTTTATAAGAATTTAATTCTGTACCACATCCATGGATGGCTTTAACTACACAGCTGTTGCAAGGCTTTTTTACTGCTTATTTTTGTTAACTGGATATTCTGAGTAGATCAGCAAACTTTAGCTTTGCTTTAGGAGCTCAGTGCAGGATTAAATCAATGCACTTGGAAACTGAAGCCCTAAATCCCATCTATAGAGCTGGTACTCTGTAGAGCAAGTCTGAGGCAAGTGTCTGCAAGTCTGGTGTTCTAACAATTTCTCAACAACTTCAAATAATTCCTGCTTTGTTATGGCTGTCCCTACTTTTCCATTCTATTGTGATGGTTGGACTGTCAATAGAAGGGTGTATTTACTACTACTTAGTATCAGATTCTACAACCTTTGGGTAGTGTCCTCAAAGCTGTGGCCTTATATTCAGGTAAACTCGGTAACTCACTGTTGAAGGCTCCTTATTAAGCTGCAAAACTCCTCTCACAAATTCATTCTAAACTTCTGAAAGTAATAGAGCTTAAAAAAACAGATATATGACTTGCTCAGAAAAGTAGAAATATGCAATATAGGTGCCTCTGTGTTGCAAAACCTGTTGCAGCTCCCCTGAAAATGTAGAAGCTCAGGAAAAAAATCCAGCTCTTGAATCACCAGCTAGCTGGGTTTTATATTCATTGAATTAAATTTGAATTATAGCACACAACTGTGAAGTTAATGTCCAGATGATACAGGATTTGGAGTTTTGGATGATTGCAAGAGGACTGTGGGATTTTGGTTTAACCCATGGCTAGAGATAAGACATAGAGGTGGATATATTTCAGACTAGAGGGAACTATTAAAATAATCTATTCAGACATCTACCAGAACATATGGTAAAGAATTCTGTTTCAGATCTTGATGCAGTCTTGAATTCAGACAGCTAACTGGCTTTATGAATATTAGTGTCTTAGGCTGCAATTTGGTACTTTACATACTTTAAATATTTTAAGTTATACATGAATCCCCCTTAAGAAATTTTAGTAGGCAGTATACTGGTGAGCATATGTGACATATACTATACTTTGAAGTGAGAGAAGATCTTTAACTTGCATCTTGCTCTGTGCCCAGTAGTTTTAGCGATGCATCCCTTACAGTTAGGAGAGGAAATGAAATTTATTTCGGAAACCAAATCAGATCCTGAGAAATAAATTTCTTATTCCTTCCTTTAATCAAGCAGAGGTAGTCCCCATAGGAGAGTTCCTCTCATCAGCTTTATCATAGTTCAATTAATAGGAAAGGAATGCACCAAAAATTCTCAGTTTTTTAGAGATGACCAATTGTGGATAGCTTAATTTGGAAGATCATATGTTAACAGTGCTCCTCTCTGGCAACTGCCTGAGATCTTCCTCCTGTGTGTGGGGCCAGGGAGCCCACAAGAGATGGGATCAACACACTAGGACTGTTGCCTGATCAGGAAATGGATAATCAAGCAGGGCAGTGGAAGGAGGAAGCAAGGTCTTTCGTCATGTCTTTTCTGCTCCTTCTGGTAAACCTTATACCTGGCTGCGATAATACTTTGATGGACAATTCAGTCCTTTGTTCCAGTTTACGATCTGCACAATTTTCTTAATTACTGTTGAGAAGAAGAGGAATGAGAGATGAAATCAAAACAATAATCAACTATTATTTTTAAACCACTCTATAGGTGGTTGACATTGCACTCCTCATATCGTTCATTAATGAGAAAGAGGTTTTCAAAATTTACAAAACTAGACAATAGTTGAATTTGTCAGGGACCTCTGGAGATCATCTAATCCAACTCCCTGCTCAAAATAAGTTACTTTGAGCAAGTTACTTGGCAATTGCTCAAGTCTATGTCCACTCATGTTTTGAATATCTCCAAGGTTGGAGTTTCTAGGCAACCTGAGTCAGTGCTCAACAAGCCAGGCAATAAAAAAATATTTTCTTACATTCGGATGGAATTTCATGTGTTTCAATCCGTGCCCATTGCCTCTTGCCCTATTAAGCTGTCTGATAGGATAGCCATTGATGCTGCACAAATCCAAGTGAGTTAAGTCTGCTCCTTGATGACAGAATAGGAAGGCAAGAGGGAAGGTCAGAGATGAGTGGTGGCTGGGATGGTTCTGTCACCAGTAATGTGAGGGGACATCAATTTATGTCAGCTGTGAGATCGTCAAGAGACCCTGAATCTACAGCTAATACTAAGGGCAATGGAGCCTTGATCTGAATTGAGAATATGGGTGGTAAGAGACTCCTGTGGGCAACTGCTGTTACTGTTACCACATATTGGCACAAAGAAGGATGCAGTTAAACAGCAAGGTTTATGAAATTTGTCCTCTCAGCAAAATTTAGTTTCAAGAGCAGATTTCAAATAACTTTTGGATTTTCTAATGCTTGAGGATGTTTTGATGTAGGGGTTTCATTCAGACTTATAATTTACTCTCACATATGTTAACAGGGCATATTTGCCTGGGGGAAAAGGACCAAAGAAAGGAGTATGGGTGTTTTTTTTTCATTTCACTCGGGAATCAGATAAAGGACATACCGCACATACACGTCCCACTCTGGTATATATGGCATGAGTGCTTGTCTCAGCCTCTAATGCTTTTTCAGTAAAGAAGAAATATACTTTGTCATCATCGTGGTCTTCATTGTCAGGGACCATGTATGAGCCAACGAATTTTGGTTCTTTCAAAGAAAACAAAAATGAATACACAAGTTTATTAAAACATTTGCTTAGTTTTCAATCCTTAAAATCAGCTAGTAATAAAGAAACAAAATTAACTAAGCAGGGATCTGTCAGTCAGAGAGGTAACAGAAATAGGAAAAAAAAAATCTGTTTTCTTGTGGGTGGGTATCTATAGAATATGTGGAATACATTAATATCGCACTATTTTTATAGCTCCAATTCACAATTCACAAATAAATATTCCTTTCTATGTGTTCAAGAAAAAGACTTTTTTCCAGTCCCCTCCTCTAAAGCTGATGTATTTTAATTTGGATTAGGCTAAAACTTGGCACAAATATTCATAGGATCATAGAATAGAATCATAGAGTGGTTTGGGTTGGACGGGACCTTTAAAGGTCATCTAGTCCAGCTCTCCTGCAGTGAGTAGGGACAACTCTAACTAGACTGGGTTGCTCAGAGCCCCATCAAGCCTGACTTTGAATGTCTCCAGGGATGTGGCCTCCACCACCTCCCTGGGCAACCTGTTGCAGTGTTCCACCAATTCATGTGACAATTTCTGATCCCATACACACCAGGTGTAAGAGTGCCAGATTTTGGAAAAAAACATCCTTTTAGATAAAGAAAAAGCTCTCACTGAATTGTAGCAAAGTTTTAACAAGTTCTTTAAAAGAGAATGTCATTCATATGATTAGTATGATTTCTCAAGAAACAGTGGGTAATATAAAAATTTTCTCTCTGTTCTCTACGAAAAAAGTCATTGCATTTGAAGACGTTGATAGAGCAATTGATAATTTTCTGAAGCGTTCTTAATACACATACAAAAATATTCCCTTTCTGCAAATTTAACTTTCAATTATAGACAAAATGAAAAACAAAGATAAAGGCCATAATTTAGAAGATTCTATAATTAAAATTGTGAAATCTTCCAGAAAGAAGAGAAACTTCACTTGTAGATTGTGAACATTAACCTGAGGGTTTGTACCTATATATAGCCAGTTTACACACTAAGTTCAGCAAACCTCTAAATATTGGACTTAATGCAGATGTAAGAATGTCCTAAACATTTAAAACCCAATAAACAACCAACCAACCAACCGCATATTTCTTTCAAGTCTTAGGTCACATTCGTGTAGGAAGATGTATGCGGCAGAATGATTTCTAATTTGTGAGAAAACTGCCTTGAAATTTTAAGAGAAAAACTTGTAAGTCTGAAAAGATGATGCTCACCATATGAATCATCATAAAAGGCAATTATTGACTCTCCTTGCCAAACTTTAACAGTAATTATGTCAATGTTATGATGAAATATTGCAATACTTCTGGAGCAAAGCAAATCAAGCTTCTGACTCTCCATTTCACAGAAATTTCACTTTGAAATTCTGTTACATTTCAGATTGAAGAGTATAAAACAATTTCTAAATTTTTCAGCACGTGCTATTTCTCAATATTTCTCCTGTGGAAGTTTAAAATAACATGTTTCAACATTCTGTTTCATTTAACTGTATAATCACCATACATTTATTTTTTTTGAATTCTTGCACAACATCTCTTTACTAAACAATTTGGCAAAGACTGAGATTTATTGCAACCTAAAGACAAAAAGATCTCATCTAGAAAAGAGTGTATTCTAATTATAAATTCCCATTATGTAAATGGATAAATAAAAAATATTATTTTTATTATATCTGGCATTTCATGAAATAGTATAGAATATTAAGAGAACAAATTAAAAGCATTTTTGTAAGTGAAAAGTGAATGATTTAAAAATTCCCTTTGTTAAAGTCAATATGGAATCAAAGTAAACATTCAATTTGTTCATCCTGGAATGGGGTTCATGAAAAATGTCATGGAAAAAAAAAGATATTTTGAACAAATTAATCTCCAAATGGATATCTATATGCATGGACAATATCTCTCTAATTTATGGTTAAACAGAAATTATCCAGTCATCCAAAACACCCCTTCTCCTCCTTCCCATACCTTTCAACAGGCGCTCACTATCAGGCTCTGTTCGGAGATGGGCCATGCGATTCATGGTGCGAAATAGAGCAGCATCTCTTCCCCAGTAGTCACTGTAGAGACCAGTAAAAAGCTCACCACCTGCAGACCGTACATTAAAAAACAAAACCAAAACAATTTGGTAATGCACTGCTCATTAGTTACATTTCATATGATATGAACTGCATCATAAACAAGACTTATTAGGTTTTACTCATATTCAGATAAAAAGGCGAGCAAGTAAGTTACACAAAGTCCAAAGAGCGTATGGTCATTGATTCCAGCAGCACTGCAACATTTACAGTTGGAACAGCATGAGGACAAGAATTTTAAATTTCATTAATGGACTTACCCTCATTTTCAAAACTGACTTAATGCCTTTGGGATAGATTCGCACACAAAACATGAAGGCATTAAATTAGCATCTAACCACATCTGCCACAATAACATCTGCCGCATCAGGCACTTAAATTCAAAGATCTGCCATTCAGTTAGTGCCTGGCCTTGGAGACATCTACGCTTTGAAGGTACCTAAATTTTCACCAGTGCAAAGATTTTGACTAGTGGTTTGCTTCTGAGCACTACCAGGTGCACCCTGGTCTTGCTAATGAGAAACAACAAATTACTTGGTTGCAAAACTGGAGGGGTCATGTTGGGTTTATGAGGAGCCAGAAATAACAGGAGCCAGAAAATGTGCTGAAAATGCAGCAGCAAGTGTCAAAGGATGTAGTGCTAAGGACAAGAATAGTGATAGCTGTACCAAACCACTGATTTGGGCGACACTGCATGAATACAGCTCAATGCTAAGCCACACCTGAATCCACAGACTGGACCTTGAATAAGGGAAGGTTTTCTGAGTGGAGTTATCAGATTTGGCTCTGCACAAAACATGGCTGAATAAAAAAATAATTTAATGAAATACACGCTGAAAACACTGGAGGGCTCGGTGCATTTATCTACCCAGCTGGAGAGATAAGAAGCAGTACCTGCTACCTTAGAAATGATTTCTAAAAATAGCAAAAAAGTTTTATTAGGCTGAGAGAGATTTCCATTCAGACTACTGGAGCTCTTCCTCTTTACCTGAAATACCTACGACTTGGGTGCAAATTGCTGGCTTCAGTGTACAGACTAAAAAAGCATGTTTTACTCTGGTCCAGCAATAACTTGTTTTAATTACAATGTTCACCAGAGAAAGGACAGGACCTGAGCTCTCATCCATCCTACACAATAGGTGATGAATACTTCCCAAAAAATTTACAAGAACAGAAATTTGGTTCCATTTTCAAAGGGTTTAGGTGCAATTCACAAATTAAAGAAGCATAGGGAAATATTAGAAATAAAATGCTGATTGCCAATAACCTTTGAAAATCTATATGTAGTTGGATACAAGTGGATCAAACATATGTTAAAAAATCCAGCCTATCTCTGACCAATCTAAAATTTTGATATTGGATATATTTTACTTCAGTGAAATATCAGAAATAACTCTACATTTTAGTTACCCATGAGCGCAATTCCCTTTAATTGGCCAAGCATTAAGAATAATATATTCCATACCCTTGTGGACTTCGATTAGAAATTAGAAATTTAGGCCCAATTTAAGCAGTAGACAGTTATAGCCACTAGGTGGCATGCTTATGTCAGAAAATAACAAAGCAGAAATTTAACTGAACAAGAAGAGGGAAATGTGTTATTTCCCGTTCATGGTTAATCTGAGTGGAGGCTTCAGACACGACTTCCTACACACTAATAAAAATAAACATCACTGATGTGTTTAAATAACTTTTGCTGGCATTTATAGTGGATTATAGCAAAAGCAAGAATTTTGCTTGTTTGTCTCCCTCAAAGTGTGAATTTTGTTTCTTTGAAGAGATATATGTGAATTGAATGGTACAGTAAGTCTGAATAATGATTCTGAAAAATTTACAGTTTGGCAGCTGGGGCTGGTTCAGAGACCTCTGCTGATTCAGAGCTGAGTGTATTTTTGCCTTCGGCTTCACCATATAAAGAGTGAATGTTGCCTTGCAAAATATATGGTCACAATTTAGCGTAAAATATTGGCAAATTAAATTAAAAGTAAGTATAAATTACAGCCTCAGAAGTTGAGGTTAGCCAAAACTAATAAAGACCTCTATCTTTTAAATAACACCAAGCTGCTTAAACACCTGAATTTTCCACTGTCTGAATAATATTACAAACAATCTTCACAACCCTAATTAATGAGTTACAGTAGTCATAAATCCTCCCTTAAGAGTTAATTTGGAAAAATACCTCAGACTGACTGTTGGTGGGTTTTGTTTTTAATTCTTGTGATGTGTAATACAAAATATGATATTTTTATCCTTTCAACACTGTAATGAATTTCAGAAAATGCATCAGCGAAGGCTAAATGATTCGTCACATATTGCTAGTGATCAGGATTGACATGTATGAGTTCAGATGTTCATAAATTTGCATATGAAACCTATTGCTTCTGTGTGACATAGGCATAAAATGTCAGTGTACATAACTAACCTGCTCGTATGGCAATCTATCATATACTGAGGACGTTATCACTGATTTTAACTGTGAGATCCTGAGGGAAGAAAACAGAAGTTTGTCTTGGATAGATTCCATGAAAGATATTGTACAGATTCAGAAATTAAATCTGTTTTTTTTTACCCTTAAAAGTGGGTTTCCTTCATTTGTTATTAGCATGTTTTATGTACTTGCTTCAAATTGGAAGGTGATGCGAACAGAAGCTAATACTCATCAGTAGCCCTTTTTGTGCAAAATCCCAATTATATCACTTTCTACAAAGTGGACTAGCTCTGTTATGAATATAGGAGTAAAACATAATGAGTAGAACATCATCATCACTTTTCATTCATTTCTTGGACTGTCAGCAACTTATTACTAACATAACAACTAAAATCAGCATACCAATTCACATTTTTAGCAAGTGATACTTTTCACAGTAGGAAAAAAACAAACAAACAAAAATTAAAAGAAATTAACTATTGCTTAGCTGGTAAACTTCCTCTGTATGTTTGTATTTTCTGTCTGTCACACAAGTATTCTGTCTTCTGTTTTGAGAGAAAATGCATTTATTTTAGTTCATTGTCTAGAGTAAAAGACACAAATGCATGAAACCATTTAAAAACTGTAAAACCAGAAAATATTATTAGAATGGACTTCCTGGACAGAAAAATGCATTCAAGTGTAGTTCAAGTGTAGTTCAGGTTTTTCACCACTTGCTCATATTATGTTGCAGGTAACAAAACATAAACTCATTTCTCAGCTTTCTAGAGCTAGTGTGGTCTATGTTAATTGATTTGCATGATCTAATATCAAAAATAGTTTGGGTTATTGAAAGCAGATGGGAGAGTTCATCAGAAATAGAAGTCCAAATATTTGATGTCCCATTTATCTAGAGATATACATTTTATTCAGTCTGTCTGCCATACAACATCTATTCTGTTTCATGATGCTGACAATAAATTGCTAAATTCATAAATTGAGGAATTCACCACAAGTTACTTTACCACTGGGACAGATAACCTGTAATAAAACTCGCGACGGCATGGATACTTAGATTTAAAGCCAAGTCACGAACTATTGTTTCCTTGAAGTGACTATTTTAATTGATGTGTTGAAATACGTGAAGAGATACAGAAGGAGAGATTCTCTTTCTTCCTAAATTAATCTGGCTAAATCTGTTTCTAATTAGTGATGGTGCAAATGATTTTTCAAGATCGACTCTTGGGTGCAGCCTCCAAGGTCATGCTCATTCCATACCAGAAGCATATGTCACTTTCTAAGAAAATTGGAGTGCATGAAGAAGAAGGGAGTCTTCAAGAATTGGAGGATAAACTGTAAGACCAGTCCTGGAGGGTGCATGGTGTAGTTGTCATCTCCTCTCATGGGGCTATGGCCATCATGCACTGGAATCAGGGCTTAGCTGAATGAAGAAGTATCCCTTCCTTGAGAGCACACTTGGAATTAGAGGTCTCAGTCTCATTTTTGAATGTCAATTAAAAGACTATTTAAACTTAATTGTATTTGCATCTATGTCTTCTGCCTTTTCAAATGGTTACCTACAGAGATACATAATCTCTAGCATAAGGAGCAATACTAATACTTTTTACTCTCTAAGTCACACGTCTCTGGTTTGTAGAAGTTAGTAGAATATAGTAGAATACATGTAAATACAAACTTCTTTAGGATATTTCCAGTAGTATATACAATATAAAAGCATGATTAAAATTGTAAACTCTTTGAAGAATCTTTTTATGCTTTTAAAATATCTTTCTACAATCACTTGAAATTACATAATACCTAATGGAGGACTAGAAAAACAGCCTTTAAATACCTTTCTCACATCATATTAATTTTGATGATGGGGTAAAAATTTGTCTGTTTTTTAGTGTTGTATCAGTGATCTGATAAAAATGTATTATTTTCTCCCGTTAATATTGCTATATTACTTAACTGTTAGCTTTGTGATATTGATTTTATAAGTCTTTTTCAGTGGCTGTCCAAGACTGATCAACATTTATCAGGGATGGACTTATTTAATGAATTTCTCTTTCAGATAAAAATATGAGGATCTATAGGACCTCCATAATCCAGGCAAACTAATGAAGAGGCCAGAAACACAAGAACTATTAGTCTTGAAATGCTCGGTGGGACAATCTGGCTTCCATTTAAGCAAATAAAATTCACATTGATCTCACAGTAGGAACATGATCAGGTTAATTTATTTACTTAGTTGCTTCTAAGGAAAGGTTGTGAAGGACTTCAATATTAGACCATGAGATTTCAGGCCTACAGCAAATTCCGTAGGATGAGTCTTTGTTCCCAGGCTGAGCTAAGACTGGAATCTGTTAAAAACTGTAGAAACAATTCAGAAATAAGGATGGAAGAAAAGCGTGACAATCTGTGCTTCATGGGTTTTGGAAGGTCAGTCAAAATACAGCGAGCAGGTTTTTTTCCTAATTCTTTCATGACTTCTTAACCCACTAACCCTTAAGAGTTTGAGTTGTTTTGTTTGTTTTTTTTTTTTTTAATGGCAATGAATGAAGGATTATTTTTTAATTGGAATTTGATGAATTGCTGCAATTTGAAGGATTTTACATTACTTGTGAAGATTCTTCTTTCAAGTAAGTTGTTAATGCAAAGGAACAAAAAAACCTACCATGTAAAAATACATCTGTCACTCATGATCAATACTTCCTCACTACCATGCGTGAACTATAACACTGTAGTTAACAACCAGAGACTTTAGCTGTCTGATTTTAAGATATGAAGTCAAATGTAAATATCAGAGGGCCCTGATAACCTCTTTTTATCCATGAGAAGTTGAAAATTTATTTATCTTTAGCCTTTTTTTCCTAGCTTTTTTTTTTTAAAGTTACTATTCCTTTTGAAAGCTCAGTTTTTATCTTATTTATGTTTTCTAAAACCAGTTTTTATCTTATTTATGTTGTCTAAGGGGCCACCCTTACCCTAAACTGAGACAACCAGAAATCACTGTGTTACTCCCTAAGTGCATCTAGCTTTAACCCTTTACCTGCTGTTACAACCTATTTTTAGTCAATGTACCATAATATTGTCAAGATTATGTTTGCTTGATGTCACAAAATGTTTTCAGGAAAACCTTATAGAGGAAAAAACATGTGGTTTGCTATACTACAACTTCAAAAGTCCCAACCCTACAGAGGTGTGTTTACCAGCAAGGCACTAAGGAGCACTATCTCAGCACAGCTTCCTGGCATTGCAGGACTTAGACTGAATTGAGTATAATTAAGTATTGAGTATAAGATCATCACTCCTAATGGAGAATCACAAGCTTTGTATAGTTTTATTAGAAGGCAGCATTGAAAAAAATCTATTTTGATCTCAAAAACTATGTTTTGTATAAACAATGCATATTTTATATAAAACCAGTTAAATTCACATTTTTGAAAGATTCTTGTTACTCAGAGTAGTTCTCAGTAGATTGAAAATATTAAATTTCATGCATTTGTCTCAGTGATATAAAAAACTAAGCTAGACATATATTGCTTTGCTTTGAAGGAAAGCAGGAAATTATTGTTTCCAAAATTGCACAACAATCAATTACCTCTTCAAGATGGCATGTGTCATGTAATATCTACTCAATTCAGTGAGACACTCTTGCTGGAGTTAATGCTGCCTGGGATGTAATATTAATGTGGGCAGCACCATGAGGATTAAGTCTGACATGTGGAAGGTTGCAATAGAAGACTGACAACACTGGTGTTCCGAAGAAAGAGGCTCAGAATGACAGATTGACAGGACTATGAAGCTTGTGACATAAAGATCATTACCAATTAAGATGGAGGTGAAGGAAGAACTGGGGTCAAAAGGGCACCTGCCTCGTCCTCTCTCAAATTTGTGCGATTCCAGTTGAAACAGATGATCCTTAAAAAAAAAAAAATCACAGAGAACAGTGTTAACCCTACAGACAAAGAAAACAAGTTCTTAAAGATAAGCTGTAACTTTTTTATATATTTGCAATGGATTGACAATTACAGGGAAAACACAGTTACAATTACTCACTGATGTACTAGTAAAAATTCTCTGGGTTTCTACAAGTCACCTTTGTGTGTGAACTGCCCAAAAAGCATCAGTAAAATACGCGCTGATATTGCACTTATTTCATTTCTGTGGGAGTAAGGAGTGAAGATTCTCCTACCTTTTCTCCAAATTATCTAAGCATTAAATAGATATCTAATCATGGAATATGTTTTCCCTCTTTATTTTTTTTTCCAGTAGTTGTTAAATATATCACGCTGTGTTATCTTCTCTTGGTAGCTTTGAGATTTTTATGTATCTTCTTCATAAAAGTATGTTTAGGAATGAATCCCATTTATGGTCTTAAGAGCAGATGTGATTTCCGCAGTGGATTTATTGGAATATCAGTATAAAAAGAATACCGGCAACTTAGTTTAATTTGTCTGTATAAAGTTTTTAAGTCTAAGAAAGAATTTACAATTTTAAAATTTTCATTTGCAATACTACATTTGTCCCATCTCTCTCAAAAGATCCCTTTAATGTATTAAAATATCGAGTGACAGCAAAATATTTTTTTTTTATTTATATATTAACAAAAAAAAGCATAACATAGAACCCAGGGATAGGAAAGAATAAAAGGGCAAATAAAAAGAAAGCTATGAAGACTTCATAACAAATATACATGCACCAAGTGTGTGAACATTGTAAACATTTCAATAGTCTAGAAGTTTCAGTTCTGTGGAATGGTTTTATTCAAAGGTCTACTTAAATGCAGATTATAACAACATACTGGATAAATACAACCTACATGTTCAGTAAACTAATTTTAGTTCACATTGCTAATATACAGAGGCAAATATTTTGTGAGGTATAAAATTACATGTGACAGGACCCCATATCCCTCAGAATTTTGAGCAGGATCTGCTTGAATATTTCCTTTACAGCAAACATTTTCAAAGAGATACAAGAGGCTTTTTAACCATAAAAATCAGGTTTTATTAGACCTGATTTTTCAAGCGTCTATTAGAATAACTCACCTATGTCTACCCACCCCACCCTACAACCCATAAATGTGTCCCCAAGCAAGTGTAATTGTTCTCAAAGCAAAACTAATATTTTCTTCAGGTAGATCCACTCATGGCAGTTATGCTCTCCTGAAAAAAAAAACCAGAAAGATAAGGAGCGAAGAAGCAGAAGAGATATTGACCATCGAGTATGATGGAAAACTGGTAAGATAATAATAAAAATGATTTTTTTAGAAGGACAGAAAGGAAAAAATATAAGGAAAGTAGGGAAGTTGTAGAGTTGTTAGCTCCCAGTTAATTATGAATAATTGAATATTAATGTGTTTCATTTAAAATAGTTAATAATGAATTTGTCAAAAGCCCCTCACCTTCAAAGAAATATTCACTTCTTAATCCCCAGATCAGTAAAGTTTATGTCCTTATGTTTCATTCCCATCTATCTAAATGGCATTTTGCTGCAACTTCTGATCAGAAACTAAGATTAACTCATTCGTTAAGAGTTTCTATAAAAATGGGATATAATTCAGAATGCAGTTCTGGAATAATAAGACATCTGTTTCATAGCTACTTGAAGTGAAAATGCCACTCCAAAATAAAAATAGAAGAAAAAAACACACAAAATTTAAGTAACAGACCTAAACTCTCAAGGTAACAAATTAAGAACCTCACCTCTCCAGAAGCTATTTTGTTGGCTTAACCCTAGCATGTTAGTGCTTGATTCTAAAGCTGATGCAGCAGAAAATAATCATCCTAGAGATCAATGGTTCAGGAATATTTTTTTTTTGCTGTATCAGCTTTAATTGCACATCAGTAACTATTCCCCCTCTGCTGTTTGGTAAATGTCAAACAATGAAGACATTTCTCTGTGTGTGGAAATCTTATCCCCATTCCATACCTTTCAAACATCGCATACCAGGTATTTTTCAAAGCTAAATACTATAACATTTTGGGTAAACAGTAGAAAAAAGAGTAAGTTAAACTCAGGAAGGGAAAGAAAAACTTTCTGAAAGTATGCAAAACGACTAGAGAGTCATAATAATCATAAAATATGATGTAAAGGAAATATTTCTAAAAACAGTCTGTCTGATATTATTTATTCTCCAATCAGGTATTAAAAATAAAGTTACTCATAAAAGAAGTGTTTCTCCTGGGAACTCAGTTAAACTATTTGTCAATAAATCAGTTCAATAAAGAAAAAAAACCATACAAACAACACAACAATTTTTAGAGAGGAAGCTGTAGAATTAAGTGGAGAGATAAAATGAGAGTTTAAAATCAATATATTTTTCTACTCTTAATGCTTTCTGTTTGCTTTTCCCTATAGTAAAATGAAAATGGATGTGCCTATGAAAGGAATAAGTAACAAATTTAATGCTGATTACAAAACCAAAACCAAACCAAACCAAAACATAAACATACTCAGGTTAAGTGATCAGGTGTGAAAACAAAATTACTTTGAAATAACACTTATGAAAGTCTTCCAGATGATGTGCAAGGATTTTGTGTCACTGTACACCAAATTAGAGTATCACAATGAAAAACTTACTTATGTAGATAGCTATTCCCCTGAGAATGTGAATAAAATCAAAGGTAAAGATAAACCTATTGCTTTTAACATTCACGACACGAGTGTGTTTAAAACACCAAACTATGACCATGGAATGTTAAGCCATATGCATAGTGTCCTTTCCTTATCTACATTTTAACAGCTGGAATTTCTGAAAAAGGATTGCAGTTTAAATACGTGGTCTAATGCTAAAACTGAAGGTAGACAAAAATTTGTATTTCAGTGCAACTTGGAGAAGTTCTTAAGTGGATCTCACCAGTTTTGATATAAAGCAGGACATGTATCTCATAAATGCTTGCAGATGCATGTAACTGTCTTAAAAGTCACTGAAATGTAAGTAATGACTTCTTCAAGAGAGATTTTCTACTTTCACATTTTAGAGTAGCATAGCAAATATTCCATGGGTGAAATAGGTTATTCCCATCACTGGGGAAAGTAACTGAAGATCAGGAGTTAGGTGTGTGAGCTTCCATGAGATGCCAGTTTAAATGAAGTAAGCGTTGCACATTTATAATCAGCTTTGAAGGCTAATACCATAATTCTAACCCTCCTTGCTGTTTGTGACATTGGAATCCCTTGAGAAATGTCAGAAGACAAGTGACAGTTTCCTCACAGATTATCCAACATAGCAATTCAACACTGCAATTTATTTTGCATGCTTTTTTCAGTGGTTATGGTAAAGTATACAAAAACACATATGGGGGCTGGGAGTGGAATGACAGATTTCTACATGTAGTTTGGGAAAATAAATTGGGTTCTGGGTTTGATTTATGATACCTATGACTCAGGAAACACAATGCACTTTCAACTCTTACTAAAATAATAATGTTGTTTAAAAAGAAATAGAAGATATTTCCAAGAACATCAAGCATTTTTCCATTAACTTGATATGAATTGATAATTTTAGAAGATGAAGAATAATGTAGTTTATAAATAAGAATGAAGGAAATGGTCAATCAGAGCCAATAACATTTAAAGACTGCATTTAACTTTTGTTGCAGAAAATTTCTTTCTTTAATGCCAAGTGCTGCTTTGCTCTGGTTCTAGACAGCATGTATGCACGTGGTTAATTTAAAACATGCTTACTTCCATTCTTATTCAACAAAGTACCTAAGCCTATTCTTAACATTAATACAATGGCTGGATCTTTTCACTAAATCAAGTACTGAAAAATATACAAGCTTTGGTTGCATTTTCCTAGACTATTATTTTTATGAGAAAAAATAATTGGATTTTCTGTAAGGTTGTTTTCTTTTTATTTTCATT
Organism: Chloroceryle amazona; assembly: GCA_027560015.1. Taxonomy (NCBI): domain Eukaryota; kingdom Metazoa; phylum Chordata; class Aves; order Coraciiformes; family Cerylidae; genus Chloroceryle; species Chloroceryle amazona. Next base: position 54,215 of record JANHFX010016229.1, read on the forward strand.
TTCAATTTTGATTATTTTCCAGATAACAAAAAAACAAAGCATATCACACCAGCATTTTTTAAAAGGAAATTGAAACCATTTTGGAACCTTTAATTACATACTTAACTGTGTATGCATGTGCTAAAACAGTATATCTAAGGTCTGTTCTAGACGAGACCTGTGCCTTTTTTTGTAGTTGGCATTTTTTTATGGTTTCGGAAGGTATGGGGGTATTGTTGAGGTTTTTGGTTTGGTGTTCGTTTCTTTGTTTGTTTTTTTTTCTAAGAAGTCCATGTTACTTATATTGCAGGATAGTAGATTTTATTTGGAGTATTGTGGGGAGAGACTGTGCAGATTTTTGTGAATATATTTTATAACACTGGCTACACTACTCACTATTACTGTAACTCACTGGACAAAATTGATTCTTAACATTGATGATCTCATAGTTATTAGGCTTTAGAGTAAGAATGACATTACATGCAAGACCTGTTTGTTGTTGGGAAAGGATATCACTATGGACTGGCTGACTGTGACTTGGTAAAGTGAGCTTCCAACAAAGGTAGTCAGTTAGAGACTGAAGACCAGAGCAAGAGGGACAGCTCTGAATGGAGAGGGTATGGGAGGGAAAGGGCTTCTGAGGGGATGCTCACATCCCTTGTCTGAAGACAAAATGTTCAGAAGCTTTCTTCGAACTTCTGTACAAAAGCTGTGAGGTTAATTTTTACTTGCAGGGTTACATCCTGGCACAGAGCTCTTCCACTGAAGTGGAAGTTGTAATTTCGCCCTTGTTCTTACCCTTGTCCCAAAATAGAGGATATTGTTCTTGTATTCACTGGTTCCATGTACTCCTTTTTTTTTTTTTTTTTTTCCTTCTAATACCATCTTTAAAGCAAAGTAACAAACCAATAAAGTAACATGTGAGAAAACCTGTGTTTTAAAAACTTCACCAAGTTAGGTATGCAGTGGGACAAAGTTGCAGCTTTATCAACGGTCTTCAGCACCATGGAAATTAATGCATTTTATGAAATTGCCACGACAGTAACAGACTTCATTGTGTAAAAAGTAAAATTTAAAAATATTTAACATAGCAGGTGTGCTGTTTCTAAACAAAAAAAAAATTTGTTCCCCATATGTACTTCACCACTTATTCAAATAATTTTTAAGTCTCATTTAATCCTAACATTGCACCTTTAAAATCTGGCATTTTGCATGTCCATATGTACCCATACACACTGACACAGCCTAACATAAGGAACCAAAGAACTTATTTCAAAATGAATCAAATCTTAGATTTTTAAGACATTTCACTGCTGTAACTGGATTTTTTTTCTCATGTGAGAAATTGAACTGAGTGAGTCCAGAGCAATTTTGTGACCATGATAGTAAGTGAAGTGCAATGCACAGAATAAACCCAATCTTGGTTTCCATTCCCTTTTGCATTATAATGTTTCTAGTATAAATTCGTGATACATTTTAGCAAATATTCTTTCATTCTGTATATTCTCAAAACATTTTTTTCATTTATTTTCTTCTTTCTTGTACACTCACTATTTTGACATAGAAAGACACACTGAATAAACTACACAGAGGCTTCTTTTAGGAGGGATGACTTCCCAATTAAAAAAAAAATCTTAAAAATCACAGAACATGTCTAATGTTCAGTCAAAAATATAATTCAAATATAAATCTCCAAAATGACCTCTCAACTCCATTATGTATCTTAATCTATACACTTGCCTCATCAAGAAGGCACATGGTGAAATATATATAGTAAAATATTTTCTTTTTGCATAGCAATAGAAAGTAACATACTGGGTCAGGCCTGAAAAGACATATCACATAGACTTTGAATTTAAACAGACTAAATTTTAGTGCTAGGAGAAATGTGTATTAGCATTATCTGATAAGTGTAAATCCAAATATTAGGTAGGTGCCTAATATAAATTCAACTAATGCATGCAAGAAATTAAAAATCTAAACCCAGTAGAAAATGAAACAGTATAATAGAGTTTATCTAAAGGAACCTGTGCTCGAAATACTAATATGGGTTTTTTTTTGCAAACTACTGGCAACATAACATGGACATACAGCTATATAGGTGAGTAACACAGGGATGTTCCAACAGTAAAATAATTTTTCATTTCACAATGTAGTATCTAATGTAAAAAAATCCAAACTCTAATTTTTAAATGGATCTGAGCACTGGCAAAAAAAATTGCTCTGCTTGTTGTTAGAGGTTTAATAACTTTTAAAATTATACCTTCCATGTTCACTCAATTTTCAAAGCTAAATGTAGATACAGTGTTAGGAATAGAGTCCTCGAAGAACTGGCTGAAATAGTCAAGTCTCCACTATTTGGCATAATTAAGATTATTTGGGAAGCAGTCTTCTGAGGATCTGTTTTCAATCCTCTTTACTATCCAGTGACATTTTGAAAAGATCAATCGTCCCATGGGATGGAAGTGCATAAAATATTACAGACATTAAATCCTCCCTAAAAATTCAGATGTATTTTTCAGGTCTATGCATTTTATTCCACAGTTAAATGATTAAGACACTTTGGGCTCCAATCTGAAAACATGTTTAAAATCTGGAGCTATGTCAGACTGCTGTCTGAGTTTGCTAAAGGATTAACAATTTGTGACTCATGTCAAAATATCTGGTCTAAAGTGACAGAAATAATATATTTCCCTGATTTAATCCCTGTGAAATACTCTGTCAATAGGGAAAAAAAGCAAAACAAAACCACCACCACCAACAACAAAACCAACAACAATAAAAATAAATAGCACCCTGCATGTAGAAATTACAGGCATTTATCCTTACCAGTTCAGATTTTTTAGCAGAAGTGATTGAATTGGTCAGAAATTCAGGACATACACATTTGCATGACCTTAAACTGGATATGTCATCTCATTAGGGTCCTATGACATAGAATAGGACCATTAGAAAAATAAATCATTGTTATATTGCACTAGTATATATCAAAGTTCCAGGGATCACATAAACGACCTCTAGAATTAAAATGTTTGAATAGCTCTATACAAAGATAGAGTCTTAGAAGCAGGTCCAAGAGGAGCTAAAGACAGTAAGACAGCTCTCCAAAAGCTAAGGGATTTCTGTGGGGAAGTGCATGCCTTTACACAGAGCCTTGCTAGCTAAGACTTTCCCTTACCTTTGACAGGTTAAACTTGTGTTGAGATTGTAAGGGTCACGTCAGAGCAAATACCAAATAAAAGTCCTCTCATCTAATGATTGTTATCATAACAACTAGGGACAAAGGTCATTAAAAAAAAAAAAAAGAAAAGAAGGATACAGTGCTATGGTTTAATTTCAAGGCTAGGCTTTGGTGATGAATGGAGCAACAGATGCACTGGACAGGGGGAGGCCCACAGCTACATTCAAGTGAGAATGGATTTCAGAAGGAAAGCAATACACAGCAGAAGTTCTGTCTATCTCTGTAGTACAGAGCTTTAGATAGTAAACAGATCTTTTGCACACCCTCAACAGGGCATGCCAAAGTGGGTCATTCTAGAAGAAAGGGCAGAGGAGTGGATCCACTGCCTCTTGATGTCATATATGATCTGCAAGTAAAACTTCTTTTTAGTTCACTTTTTAATCTGGAATAATTTTCCTGGATAGATCTCAGGAAAATAAGAATAATTATCAGTTATAATTTATAGAAGAATTCTACAATAATAAGGATAAATTTTATAATCCTGCAAAAATGTTAGGTAAACCCTGTCATTGTTCAGTTTTTGCTTGTTTTAATTATGATTACTAACACCCTGTTGAGCAGTACTTCCACTCCTCAAACAATGCCATGACTTCACCAGGTGCCCTCAATCAGAAAAATTCTTTCTCTCATAAGCAAAGGTAACAGCATCTAAAATTACCCCATCAAATTACCACACGGGTGGAAATTTTCTTTCTCTTTGAGATAATGGTATTATTCCTCTGTATTGATTCATTCTCTCCTGACCATCTGTCTTTAATATTGCAACAGGCAGGTCTAATACAATGGAAAATTCATGACATATTGCTGATCAATTCACATTCTCTACAAATCTGCCAAACTGAACTTAAACTTCATGCGTGGCCATATTTACAGAATCACAGAAACACTGAAAAGTGTTTCTGGAAAAGACCTCTAAGATCACCATGTCCAGCTGTCAACAACAACAACAACAAGAAAAAAGTATAGTGTTCAAAAGTTAAGTGTTCAAAAGTAATGAATGTCATTCACCTCATTTTTTGGATTGAGAATACTGTCAAAACAACCTGTTGTCTATTATAATATATAAAACTGACTGATAAGAACAACTGTGCTAATATAGAATACATGTCTTTCTCCAGTCCATTTCAGTTAGTACACAGTGATTTGATAAAACAATGTGCATTGTAGTATTATGAAGAAATATAAGCTGCTGACATATATCAAAATATATCAAAGTTGTTATTAGGTATGCATCTTCATTTACTGAAGGTTTCCCTAGATTTTTATTTTTCATATAAGGAGTTTAAAAAAAAATGAAATTAGCAGTGATTTAAACAATCATATGATTTCTTTCCTGTTGCTGGCTAGGGCCTGGCGGCCGGAAGATATCGCATTGTACGGAAAGCTAGGACCCCTCTCCTGATAGCCTGA
>JANHFX010016230.1:0-15257 GCA_027560015.1 Chloroceryle amazona
GTCACTGAAGAGACAAGTTTGAGATTTCACACAGATTTTGTGCTCTCTCATACTATCCAGAAGAATACAGGCAAATGCCCTCCCCAACACCCAGACATGAAGCAAAATTCCCCCTGCCCTATACAGAGAATAAAGACTCAGTAGGGGCTGGACTTGTGAGTGATGACAGGAAATCATTTATACCTGAAGTTATCCAAGTACTAATTCCAAGGGATCTAAAAGCACCTCTACCCAAACTAGCTCTTGCCACCTTCTCTTACTCCATACCAGAGACATTTCCTCTTGGAGGTTATTCTTACTACTGAACATAGGCCACTAAGGCAATAGAACACAACTGTGTACTCATCAGCTTTCTGATAATGCACATAGCATTTGGTCTCCAGTACCACAGCCATGCCCTGCTTGCAGTATAAGCACACAAGTTTAAAGAGATATTTGCAGAACTCTACAGGAAACAATTTAGAGGAGGAAAAAGTGTCAGAAGGAATTCTGACATCTATGTGGCAGATTGGGAGTGTAGTATTGACTAGTGGAGGGGATACCATGAAAACAGATCCATAATTTTCTATTTTATTAGTCCATGGAAGATGTGGACAGAACCAGTTTTCTGTTCATACCATGTACAAAAATACATCTAGAAATCTTCAACATAAGATAAAATATATTTTATACTGTCTAGATGTACTTAAGAGAACATGGGTATTCATTATTTAGTAGAAAGGTTCTTCTAAGTATTATGGAAAATAGCTTTAAGAAAGCTGTTGGTTTTCAGAGGACCCTCCAGCTAGGACTCCATTTTTTCATACAAAACCCTCAAAATCCAGGAGCCACAAAACACTTTCCTACTCATTAAAGGATTGATGCTGCTGATGAAACAGTGTCTCTCAGAGGAGGTTGTTAACTACGTACTTCCATAGCTCATTGTTACACTGTCTTTGGTCTCCTGTCCATCATTTCAAATGCTTTTATCACCCAGTTAATGACTTGCAACTTGCTAGTTACATATATAACCTGCATATAACAGCAATTAAAAAGGTTGCACATATAACAATTACAGCAGCTCTTCCATCCACACTACAAAAACAATGCTGGAAAGCATGTGACATGCAATTGCTTATTCAAAAGACAGGCTTGATCTACCCAGATGACAGACAAAAGAGACAGGAGGATATTCAACAAGCAAAGGGTAAAGCAAGGCTACAATACCCTCTGAGCCTTTGAGATACTATGGTAACACGTGTCAGAAGAAACACAGCCCAGCTGGGCCATCTGGGACAGAATGTGGCTTCCTCTAGTAAAGAGGAATCTCTGCACTGAGTTTGTACACTCACATTGAAAAGAGTAGTAGGAGCATACACAGAACTAGGCATTGGCAAATGAATTGGAAGGAACGCAGTAACAACCTACAGACAAGAGTGTTGTTACAGTAATGCAAGTACTGAGCTGGTAAAGGGCATGAAGAAAAGAAGAACCTGAACCCAAGAGAATCTTTGGTTTAGTTGCAAAAGGACAACTTGAAAAAAAGATTAAGAAAACTTAAATTCAAAGTGTACTAACAGTAGTTACTGAATGCAAATAGTAACACCAAAGGAAGCTTGTACCTTTGTTACAGTTAAATACACAAGCATCAACACCATACACACACCATTTTGTATATTGCCGCGTCTAAAAATTCGTTTGCCCAGTTCCTTCCATGAAAGCAAAACTACTTCTCATATTGCTAGGTAACGTTCTCCTGCGTACATTCCACCCCCACCCCACCCCCCCTTAATTTTATACCTGCATGCACTTAGTAACGTTACTTTAGGTAACCATAGCATTTCTGCTTTACATGGCCATAAATTACAATGTCATACACTGGCATTTTTAAGTAAGCATTACAACTCAGGGTCTGGTTTGGGTTTTGGCTTTTGGTGGTTTGTTTTTGTTTTGTTTGGTTTGTTTTGTTTGGTGGGGTGGGTTTTTTTAGTGTTTTTGTTGTTGTTTCATCTTTTTTCTTAGTTTGCTGTTTCACCTCACAGAAACACCACATGACATGACAGAGCAGTAGCTTCACACTTCTGAGTTGTAGACTCTCATCATTGCCCTTAAGATGTGAAGAGCAAAGTCTCATAGCGGTGTTTTCTTTACCTGCACTGCTGGCATTTACTGACCATCATTCAAAGATATACCAGAAGTAAAATGCAGGAGCAGTTACAATTTTCCTAATTAGCGTTGATTGCAAAACAGGCTCACAGCCTTTCCCCTAAGTTTACCAGGCTGTAGGGGCAGCCAGGCATCATGATGCAAGCAGATGCTCTGTGCTGCTTTGAAACCGCTGTAGTTAAATAGGAAATACAAAATTAAAAAACACACACACAAAAACTACCAGTGCAGAAAGGCTTATTTACCATGTGGTTACTCCTCCCAAGTCAACAAGAAGCTACCTCCTTGGTCTCAAGGCTCAGCTGTCTCATGTAAGTGGTGTTAATAACACAATGCAAAATAACAGAGGGGAGTGTTTGGCTGTGTGCAAGAGCTGATGTAGAAGCATGGTAAGATCCATAAGGATCAACAGGAAAGTATTACCAGTATCCTTATTCATAAAATCAATGGGTGCCTAAACCAAGTCACAACAGTGGCCTGCTACCGGTTTGATTCTAAAGAGATTTGTATGATCACTGTGGTAAAGCATGCAAAGAAAACATTAAGAAGTGACAAATTTTTACCTCAAATTTTCTACTTGTATATTTTAAACACCTGCTTTCATTACTACAACAAAAAACAAAGCTCAACAAGAGTAGGGTTATACTTTGAACATACCTCTGCTAAAGGCAGAGTCTCCACAGGGAGCTTGTTTCAGTTTAAATGATTATATTTTAATCAAGCAACTTTACAGTTCAAACTTGTTTTAACACTGGCTTTCATCACCTGGTACTTTGAGGCATTTTAGCCTTTTCTAATCATTTGTTCAAAACGCATTTTAAATTTTAGGATAACATTTGATTTCAAATATATTACCCAGTTAGCATTTGTCGGAAAAGAAATTCCCCCCCCCCCCCCCTTTTTTTTTTTTTTCAAATCAGCATTGGTAGTCTTGACTGAAGGGAGAAATACCCCAGTAACACCAAAGCCAGAGTATTTCATCCATAATTCTGTAGCCTTGCCTGACTTATCCAGTGGCCAGATTCTTTTCAGACACACCAACATCATCAGGAGGTATCAGATTTAATTAATCAGTAAACTGACATTTAGAACAGGAGACACACTCAGAATCCACTTTCTAATCAGTGACTGAGCAAGGAGGGGTAGAATGAACCATGGAGAAAGCCTCTTTGCTGTCCATCTGCTCTTGCTCCTTTTCTATATATAAAAATTAAATGTTGAAATAAAGTGTGTACATATGCACAGCAAGCACACATATTGCCCTCTGCTGACCAGAGTCCAATACAAGTGTCCTCCAATACACACTCTTACCACACGATCTCAAATGAATACGAATACTTGACAGGACCATACCAGTGTGTGTAGATTCCTGTTACTTGCCAGTACAGCAAGAGACCCCCCCACACACACCCCCTTCAATTCAGAAATCACCAAGGCTTTTTCAGAACCCACTTCTAAAGCCTGGGTTCTCTACTTGTCTTTTTCCTACCTGGTCATACACCAGGTAGCAGGACTCAGAAGGGGAACCAAGCCACAAAACCAAACCAACCACATACACTGTTGCTTATGGGTTAACCTACAGCTACCTACCTCCCAACACCCAAAGCTCTTGCCTTGTTGTGCTACATAAGCACTCCTTTTTTCCCCCCCTGAAAGATTTCTGTGAAATACCAGGGAGCTGGGAGGATACAGAAGAGGAAGAAGTCAAGCAGGAAAATGGAGCCAAGAAGCAGTGAATACTACTTTCAGGCCACCCTGTTTGCAATTCCTTCCCTCTGCTCTTTTCAACAGTACTGTCATTTTACCTTTCAACATGAATAAAAATTAGAAATGTCAAACAGAGGAGACCAATAAACACTAATACTTAACTTCCCCCCTCCTCCAACCCTACACTACACAAACACTTTTGGTTTTGTTTTGTTTTTTTTTCAAGGGCAGGGGGTTTGTTGTTGTGTTTGGGTGGTTGCGTGGTTGCTTTTTTAAGTGGCTTCTATGAGTTGGTGTCACAGCTTGGGCAGCCCCTTAGACCTGTAACAGATACTCTGTTAACCCCCCTTCCTCCCCAAAGGGGAAGGGAAAAAGGGAGAGACACTTAGTGGTTAAAAAAGGAAAGTAGACAGATTTAATTAAAATAATATAAAAAAGGAATATATACAAATATATACAAAACCTGTATCAAACTCAACTGCCCTGATGGCAGTTACATCACCACTGATGCTATAAAGCAGGCACCAGGAGTTTCCCAGACTGGGACCAGCAGCAGATGGGAGCTGTGTTCAGAAGCTGGATTCTGGTACCAGATTCAGGAACACAGAGATCAGGATCAAAGGCAGAATGGACAGAGATGCTCGGAGGAAGAAATCAAAAGAGGACTGGGGCAAAGCAGGCAATGAGACCGTGTGAACACTCAGCTTTATACCAAATATGTCTATGGGCTGGAATGCCTTGGTGGTCAGTTTGGGATCTCCTGTCCTGTCTGCTCCTCCCTGCAGGTGCAGCCTTTTACTTGCTGCTCCCCCCAGCATGATGCACAAGATCCAGCAGTGGCCTTGGTCTGCACACCGATCCCTGGTAGTAACTCTAAACTTGGAGTGTTATCACTGCCAGCAGCAGACACTGTCTGGGAAAACAGGCTGCTACCTTCAGAAAGTGCAGTTAGAAGAACTGAAATGAAAAATCACTGAACAGAATTAGTTCTGTTCTTAGTTCTGAAATTAATTTTGAATTATTTCTGAATTAGAATAAAAATTAGTTCTGAAATCCAGACAAAAGTTTGGACAAAATACAGAGTATTTTCAACTTACTGAGCTGCTTCATAAATTAAAACTGAAAGCTTCTTAGAGGATCTACATATTAAGAGTCTGTAGATCACCTTTTAGACAGTGACTGGCCATAATATACTATACTTAAGTACCTACAGATGTTCTTAAAAGTAGTAGACTAAGTGAGGTTCTTGACATGAGGGAAGATGGAAGACTTCTACTATTGTATCTATACTCACCCAAGGCCCAGTATGATGCAGCTTCCAAAGGTGGAGTACTGCTGTAGAGAGCATGCATATACATGAAGTGAATCATCAGCTCAGCCAGGCACCACCAAAAGAAAATACGAATTATGCCCACAATTAAGATGCCAAAATTGGTCTTCAAACTGAAGGGTTCTTGTCTCCTCATCTAAAGAAGAAATTCAAAGAGGTTGTGGCACATAACCAACTGTTAACTCAAATACTCATCCTGAGAGCTTTTAATTTCATTTGCTATTTATTACTGTTACTAATGGTAACTAAAGGTGTTTGACTACACCACTTGGAAATTCCTGACATACTCTTAAGTGAAGAATGGTCTCTCCATTCTCAGTCTCAGCAAGTGGTACAAATTAACAAGAGGCCCAATGTGAACATGTTGCATCAAACTACTGTAGAAAAAGCCAAGTGCTATTGAACAGAAGGCAGACATTTTAATCCCTGCAACCTCTAGAGATAATCAGAAATGTTTAAAGAAACTACACCTATGAAGAAGGCTTTCCAAGCAGCAGCCCAAGCAAACAGAGAAACAATGACTGCTTGCTCTTAAAATACCTCCAGCTTGTACCAGATGCATAGGCTGGATATTTGAGGACACATCTTGATTTTTAACTCCTGTAGCACTGTCAAAGTCAGCAAGACCTACATGATGTGCTGAGCAAATGGTAGTTAAGTACAAATTAAATATCAGACAAGACAATGTTTGCAGCTGACTGGCTTCTGTAGATGTCCCAAACTGACACTAACTATAATAAACACATTGGTATAAAGTTAGTTTACCTTCTTTCTGCAGTACAGGAAAATATGATCAACTAACAGAAACAGAGGATTGACTAAAAACTGAGTCATGTATAATGATAGGTGTATGAAACAACAATGAAACATTGTGTGCAACATTTCCTTCTCCAGTCTTTAACTGGCCAAATACACATTTGCAAGATAACCAACCCATCTGCATGGGCAAAACCTCCTCATAATTACAAGCACATAGTACAACTAACATGCACTTCACTCTGTTCACTTACAAATGAAGGACACCAGTTTTGAAGGTTCATTTGTACCAGCTAGATGAAGGCTTAAAGTCTACCATTTAACTGCAGGGATTTGCACCACAGGCCTTCAAATCCATGAGTATAACTGCTATGCCTAGAGATTCAACAAGGCTATTGATGAAGCATCAGTCTCTCATTTTTACCTGGTAATGTATGCCAATTATCAGCATTTTATTACACTCTTCAGACAATACAGCACTTTGTCTCCATCTCCAGCACTTCTGCTTGCTAGTGTGCTCAGCAGGACCCCTCATCTCAGTCTGAGCTTCAAGTTAGTGCGTTCTGCAGGTGATCTTTCCTGGTAGCAGCAGCAAACCTATTCTTTGCATCATGCACTTTGAATTAATTGCTAGGTACCGCAAACTTCAAAATCCTTCTCCAACCTCAACTGTCAAAGCAATATCCTCTGCTCAGGTTCTGACAATGCACTTCGGCAAACACCAAAAAGAAACAAAGGTTGTTCAGTTTGTTCCATTTTCTTGATGGCTTTAACTAAACAGGTCTGTACATATTTAAATGAGAACCTATGCAAATACAGGCATACCATTCTCAACCTTCCATTTTCTCCTCCCACCAGGAATACAGGTAGGTCCTCACATAGATCATTGAAGCTAAGCTTATCTGATACAGCTTAATATGCAAGACACACATCCCAAATTTTTCCTACCAGTTATCACCTAGCTGCTCCCTAACTTTGAGTCTCATAGTTCTTCTGAAACATTCCTTGGAACATACAACTCCTCTCCCTCTGCTAAGAGTAAAAGCACATAGGTATAATTTAACACACTTCAGAATCTACTAAGCAATGAACAGTAAAAATTGATTACCTCAGATTCTATGCAAGTCTATGTGGACTTTTCCTACAACATCCAGCCCAGGATAACAACATTCAGCCTTGCATCTTCCAAAGCTACTGAAGACAAATGAGCATAGGACTTGTCACTCAGGAGTCCACCAGAATCTCATTTTTCACTTTTATAAAGACCAGACTATTTGCTGTGCCTTCAACAGAAAATTCACAAATAAAAACCAAAGAAAGCAGCACCTAGGTTTCTGTACATAAGCTGAAACAGCAATTTCATGGTTTGAAGTGTCCACTCGCACTTGATCCCAATGATGTTTGCAATAGACATCATGGGTGGTGATTTCACTTCACTCAAGTATGCAAGAATAAGGAAAACAACAAAGCATGGAAATGTGGGGCTTGCCCCTGCCATGTAGAAGCATGCGTGAAAAGCAACCTGCAAAGCACTAGGAAAAATGTTCAGCAAAGCAAATGTTTCTTTCGCATTAAAGGAGCTGCTTGGCTTGCTAAAAATCTAAAGAAAAGCGTTCCAAGTAAATCAGCTGTTTTCACACCAATACAAGGAGTCTTCAGGAATTCCCAATACAAGCCAGCAATCTTCTGTGACTGAAATCTGTTTCAGAATTAAAAGCCAGCTGCTACTAAAAATGTTACTTTATTCCACCTCATGGAGGAGAGGAAACAAAAATCCATTCCAACAGCTGCATGCTGAAATTACCAAATACAACACCACATGTCACTGACTCCCTGGTTAAAGGGATGAATCTGATGTTACACAAAAAAACATCCTGTAAAGCAGAACCTGGGGAGGAAGGCTTGCCTGATATCTACGACCTTGTCAAATTCCCAGTGCTATGCTCAAAAATGAGCATTCTGCAAATTCCTATAACATTATTTGGTATTTCCAAAATTATGTGTAAGATCATTTTAAACACCCAAACAATTCTTACACTCCAAGGATACTAAAATTTGAACTCCTTCAAATCACTAATAAGGAGGACAAATACTACAGAATCACTTTGGTACTTTTATTGAAGTCAAAACACACACACGAAGGAAAACTTCTCTGTAGTGTTTTTGTCCCCTACATACCTCATTGAGGGAAAAATTTATTTCAGAAGGAAATAGAGATTAGAGTCTGATAGGCAACACTGATCATCCAGCCTTCAAAAACTATTTTGCCTTCTTTCCATCTTCTCTATCACTGGCATCTAATCAACCTCTCTCCACCCAAGCACTAGATATAAAGGCCTGTTTTGACAAAATTTTTGACTGAATATATTCTCCATGTTAGTTACCAGCCTTACAAGAGTTCAGTATTATGTCATGGCTGGCATAGAAGCATACTCAAGACTGATTTCTAACTGCAGCCTTTTCTTTTGCTTGCAGTGTACTTCCACACTTCCAGAGAAAAGAGGACAAGAGACACAAACATTAGGAACACCTATTTGAAAGTCTCATCACTATCAGTTTTTGTCAAGGAGGTAACTAGAAAACAAATAGAAACTGAGGCTTACCTGTAAATTACATTACAAAATACACCATTATAAAAGATCAAGGAAAATTTGATGAAACTGTCTACCTAATGTTCTCAAGGCTAGTATTCAAAACTCCTATGATGCAAAACAAAAAAAAAACACCCCAACATGCTTAAATATATTCCTTAAATACAGGGTCTGTACCAAGGTAAAAAAAAAAGATATCTCCATCCACTTCAATACAGTGGCCTTCCAGTACTTAAAGGAGGCCTACAGGAAAGATGGTGAGGGACTCAATCAGGATGTGTACTAATAGGACAAGGTGTAATGGTTTTAAACTGAAAGAGGGCAGATTTAGATTAGATGCAAGGAAGAAAGTCTTCACTGTGGGAACGATGAGGCACTGGAACAAGTTATCCAAAGTTGTGGCCGCTCCCTCCATGAAGTGCTCAAGGCCAAGTTAAATGCTTTAAGCAACATGGTCTAATGGAAAGTGTCCCTGCCCATGGCAGGGGGCTGTAATCTTTAAGGTCCTTTCCAAGCTAAACCATTCTGATTTAATAGTTCTTTACCCAATTCACATGAGACATAGATGCACAGAAAATCTGAAACTGCATGACCTTAAAAACCACTGTTACCTGCTTACTGAATTCATCAAAATTCATCAGGGGTCCATTGTGGAACATGGGATAATAAAAGACATACGCCAGCATCCACAAAAACGAGTGAGATGACTTCTGGGCAGGTCCATGCCAGCAGTACTCAAGGCTGAAGCTAGTGCAGAAGAGGCAGCGGACAGACACAGTGAAGAGCAGCAGATAATACTCATTTTCAGAGTCATACCACTTTCTCTGCAAGAAAAAAAACAAAGCCAGATCACAATAGTGCAATGCTGTGTTTTCTGTGTGACTGGACAGCCACGTCCATCCAAATCCTAACTTTCAGGATCACCAGCAGCAGGAAGCAACTAAAGTTATCAGCTGCTGGAACAAGCCCCTGAAGTGAACACAAGTACTTAAGGCATGAACAACAAGCACTAGCTGGTGATGCAGAAAGGGCCTCCAGAGCTACTGCAACCAGAACAGAGACAACAGCTTGATTTCAGAAGCATATTAGATTGTGAAGAACTATGACAGCAGGAGAGCTTTTATTACAGTAATGTCATTAAGCTCCCCCAATTTGGTCCAGTAATACAATATCCAAACTAGTTGGTAACACTACTGACAACCAAGGCTGCAGTTCAGATCTGAAAAGAATCAGTACCTCTTGAGAAAGTTCAAAGCTGGAATGATGTTACTGAGCCTTTATCAAGTTTGACACTTGGTGTCATGCCATTTTCCAACCACAAAACACATCATCACAAAAAAAAATATCTTGGAAACCTCAGCAAGCTAGTTTGGTTGGCTACATTTGTATTCCAGCAGGCCTTTACTCTCAGCACAAATCTGTCTACACCACACAGAGACCCTACCTGCTCATCTCTGCTCTGCCTTCCCCCTGAACAGCAGAGCAACAATGCTTATAGGCCCAGCTTTGCTCCTTAGGTCAAGTAAATGCAACAAGGACATTTTCTCACAACTGAGCAGCAGTTTCTCCAAAATCTATATGATACAGCAAAAGCCATTAGAGAAAGAGCAAAACTGAGCTTGCAACAAGCAGTTGTGAGGGATTAACTTGTTTGGCACAAATCAAAGTGTGGAACAGTCCCCCCCTTCTACACAGAAGTCTGCAGTCACCAATAAGGTACAGTCAGGCTTGACTAAACAACTCATGTATATAAACGTAAAACCGAGCACCTTAAATTGGTACGATTACAGCTCCAAAGAACAAGAAAGAGTTGTGTTCACTAGAGCATTAGTAAAGTATTAAACATAACATCCTGGTTTGTGTGAGAACAGAACTAATTCTGTCCCTGACCCTAAACCACATCACATACTCTGGCTCTACTGAACACCACTTCCACATTAAGGCACATACTTTGTCTCAATGGACCAGCCAGTTTGATTAAGAAATACTTTTATAAAAAACAGAGAATCTCCACAACTAGTCACCACAGCTCTACTGACTAGAGCTTTTCAAGCCAACCTACATCAATTGAAGGGATAGTACTTTGCCATAAGGACAGCTGCCACAATGGACAAAATACTATAATCAATTTGAGGCTTAATTAATCCTCACATTACCTTGGCTTCCTCCACAGCTGGTATGCGTAAAATGGATAGCAGGATAAGGGAGCACAACCATGTGAGGACTGACAGCTGAAACTGAGCCACAGCAAATGAAATAGTTGCATGTAACAAGATGACAGCAAATCCCTTGATTCCCAGTAACAACCAGCAGGCAGCCATTCCATAAACCATCAAGCACCATGGTTTATACTGTTAGAACAGAAGAAAATGAAGAATTTTTAGTTTGTTTACTCTCAATATCTGTACTGTCATACACGGCATCTATGGCAGAAACAAATGCAGTTAACAAGGTTAAGAACCAATGTAGAACAATACCGGGAAATTCATCTGTATCCATAAAGATAGAAGGGACAGGGTTTCTCTAGGATTGTGTGCAAAATCCAGAGCCTCTCTGATCTAGGGGAGAACATAACTTCCTGCTTTCCTTCCTCAAACTAGCAGGTGTGACACCACATGCCAGTCATTTCCCCACAATCATGCAACCATTTAGCAGTCATGGCAAACCCAAACAGCTGTCACTTAGAAAGGAATAACTACACCCTTCTTCTGTGCACAGGTCAAATGACACTGGTCAATGGTTCACAACAAAGCACAAGCTTTAAGGGGTTGGAAGCTGAAGTCTCCAAATACAGACCTAAGGCAACCAACCTACTTGCTCTCACCTGGGCATCATTACAGACCCCCTCAATTCATCCCACAGAATGATATTTCCTACACTCAGTAGCCTCAGTGCTGAGTTTTCCATGCCCAGAAAAAAAAAATAAAACCCACAGAAACCATGCTGCTGCAAAGAAAATCCACACGTACCTTCTCCACCAAAAGCCTGGACACTTGCGATACCAGCAGGTGACCAGCCAGGAGCCACAGTATACGTTCCCTTCCCCATTCAACCCAGTAGCTCCACTCAAAGTCCATGGGATCCTAAAGCATCAAGGGAACTGGTCAGTATATGTATGTAGCCATAAAAGCATGTTCTTACAGGACAAGGAAACATCTCTGCAGCACTAGGTCTGTTACCCAACACCACAGAACTCAACATCTGAGGAATGCCTTGTTTCAACAACACATTCTGATCATTTACAGCAGTGAGGGCCAACGGCTCCTATTTGACTTTCAATGATGCAAAGTCAATAAAAAGCTTTAGGTCATGTTGTGACACCTAAAACCCACACTAGCACTTAACCTGACCAAGCAGCACCTGCTGCCTTTCCGTACAAGGGCCATGGGAGTTTTCAAACCATAAGCACTCAGGGAGTCACCAAACACACACCTTCTCCCCAGGGAATAGGGAACAGAGAGGTGACTACACAGATGAAGCCTGGAACAAGGGTCCCACCTCTCAGGGCTTCCCATTACATCATCTTTGTTTTGGTTCCCTGTCAGGAAGCTTCTTGGGAAACAAGAAATTAGTCTGCTACTGCTGTTCCTGATTAAGTCTTCAAATCTAAGAATTCATGTCTGCTCACCTTGACACTTTTAGCATATTTTCCTTTAGAAAGAAAACAAAACTGTTTTGGACTATACTTAACTCATGCAAAGTTTAGCTGTGCTTTTTTTTGACTTCTGTCAGCCTTTTAAAAGAGTTAAGAAAAGCAACAGAAACACACAAAGCACTGCTTCCCCTGCACATGCACCTCACCTCTCTGGAGGGATTTGGAGAGCAACTCTGCTCTGGAAAACCAAGAGCTTGGGTGAAAAGGCACTTTACTGGAAAGGAAGTTTCACTCCCCATTTCAACAAAGCCTAGGTGAGATCAGATGAAATCAGGTCAGCTGGAGATTCCTGTGACATGGAGTTTCTAAATTAGGTAAGAGGGATCAGCTGGTAGCCCCATACCACATAAAGAGCCCCAGAAGAAGTTCCTCTCCACAATTGTTTTATTGCTTTGTTCAAAGCACATGTCAAAGGTCCCTTACCAGCAGAGATGGTGGGCCTAAACACCAAAATACTCCCCCAGACATGCATGCTTGCTCTTTTGTAAGTAATCTTAAATTTTAGTTGCATGCATTAGTTGCGCTTCTTTGAAAGGATGCAAGATCAAAAGCAAGCAAGGGGAGGAGGATGGTTGCTTTGTTGTTTGTTTTGTTTGTTTTGTGGTAGAGGAGTGTTAGTTTTCATGTTAGTTTTTGTTTGGTTTGTTTGTTTTCTGGGTTTTGGGGGAGGGGAGGGGGTTGTTTGTTTTTTAAGACAACCATGTTTCCTGTTCTCTATGCTGAGCCACAGGCCACCCAAGAGGAAAATGCATGTTCACTGATGTTAAGCATTATGCAGACCACCCAGTGACAGTACTACAAATATGGAGGAAATGGCCACAAGTTGTACCAGGGAAGGCTTAGGTTGGACATTAGGGAAAAACTTCTTCACTGAAAGGGTTGTTAAGCATTGGCACAAGCTACCCAGGGAGGTGGTGGAGTCATAGATAAGGTGTTTAGGGACATGGTTTAGTGGTGGGCTTAGCAGTGTTAGGTTAGTGGTTGGACTCAATTTTAAAGTTCTTTTCCAACCTAAATGATTCTACAATTCTATGAATATCTGTCAAGTTAATACAAACCTCTAAAGCCACATTAAGCTTCTAAACTTAGGTGAACAATGGATATATGATGTCAGCATTATTGCCACAAAATAAAAGATGCTGGTACCCATCACCCATCCTACCTTTTTGAGGCTCTGAAAGAGAGTCCCCGGTTCCAGCCCAAATCTTCTGTCCATTGCAGCTTCATACTCTGCAGAGAGCAAACTTTTGCTAAGGACACAGCAGCAAGAGCAGCAAAAATCAGGGATGTGGCCTCTGCTGCTCAAGAGCAGCACATTCCTGAATTGCCTCCACCAAGAGGGACACTTAAATCCAGGGAAGGGCACATCCCCATGTCACTGCTCACCAGGTGAGCTGTCCAACCAGGCCATGCAAGGCAAAGGCAAAGCTACTGAACTATCCAGAACCTGTGCTTTGATTCCACCTTGCAACAGGAGCAGACAGCAGCCAACCTTTTATCACACAAGATCCACACTAATCCTCATCCCCCCTCTCCCAGGGCTGCCTGGTTTCTCCCACCACAGCAGGAAAGACACACAGACGTGACAGTGACCAGTACAGTCAAAGCAGGTCAAACCCAGAGAAGCCACTTCCAGAGTCTCATTCCATGCAGGGAACAGGGCCTTTTGCCATGTCCACAGAAGAAGTGCTGGGTGCACTTGGGTGCACAGCCCCTATACTCATTTACCCAGCACTTCCCTCACTGCCCTGACAGTGCCTTTCTGGCACACCTATCCTTCCCTTAAGGTTTTCTGAGTCACCTATATTCATTAATGTGGAACACCATACTGATTAAAACCTATCAAGATACAATACAGATTTCTCTAACGAGCCTCTACAATTAGCTGTACTTTTATTAAATAATAGCACCTTCATTTTCCTTAAAATACCGATGTGCTAGAAGACAGCTTCTTTTCATCAACACATTTTAATTAAGACCTCACCCCTCCTCTGTGCTACACAGCCCTGCTGAACCAAAACCAGGTGACCATAACAGCTACCAAGAAGTTACATAAGGCACAGGCAGGTAGGTGTTCAGAAACAAACTGACCCCAAAGATGCACAGACAACACAGCCATTCTCTGAGCCCACAACCCAGCGCAGGAGCCCCAGAGCTCCAATCAGGGCAGCATCCACCTGTCCCGGGGCCTCCCCAGGTTCAGGTCTCAGCAAGCATCATAGAATGGCTGGGGGCAGCAGATCTTAAAGATCATCTAGTTCCAACAACCCTGCCATGGGCAGGGACACCTTATGCTAGACCAGGTTGCTCAAAGCCCAATCTAACCTGTCACCATCAGGTGGCACAGCTGCTTTTGAACCACCCACCTCCAAGGGGCCACAGGTGACTAGCCAGGAAAAACCCAACACAAACAAAACTTTCTTGAACTTCACATCATCTGAGTAACTAAGCTTCAGAAGTCTCCCTCACCTCTTCCCTGACAGACACATGCCAGAACACCACTGCAAAGGGCCTTCCCAGCACTGCAGGCAAAAAAGCCTTAGGACAAAGCTCTCTGCCCAGTTGGCATCTGGCTACTGCTTCCTCACACAGGACTGGTTTGCAGCCAGGAAGAGCATAGGTGCTCCTTGAAGAGGGGCACAGTAGAAACCAACCCAGAGAGAACAAGTCAGGCTGAGCAACCTCTCCAGACGCAGATGGGAAGCACTGCGAGTGCAGTGGGAGTGAGCACAAAATTACAGACTTACTTCGAGACACTTGGTGCACTTCATAGAAACCATAGAGGTGCGAGCCCACGGCGAGGACCCCATAGAAACACATTTCCCAGGCCGGCAGCAGCATCGGCCCGAAAGCTGCTCCGCCACAGACGCTGCCGGTCTCCTCCCTGAGAAGAGAAACGACGGGAGAGGTTTCTCGCGGAAGTCGGAGGGGCTCCGAGCAGCGGGACACCCCGCACCGGGCACCGCACCGCCGCACACCGGACCCTCGGCGCTGGACGCGGGCGGCCGCCGCAGCTGGGGTGAGGAGGCGGGGCAGGCTGCGGGGCGAGGCAGCTGCCTGGAGCGGAGGTGAG
>JANHFX010016231.1:0-18643 GCA_027560015.1 Chloroceryle amazona
GGAGGACGGAGGCGCGGCAAGCAGCGGTACGGCGCTGCGTGGGGCGAGCCTGGCGCAGAAGCTGCAGGGGAAGCCCCTGGCCGAGCTGCTGCGGCCTGATACGCTGCGGGATTACGTGGGGCAGGAGCGGGTCCTGGGAGCGCAGACTCTGCTAAGGTCCCTCCTGGAGTCCCACGAAATCCCTTCCCTCATTCTCTGGGGGCCACCGGGCTGCGGCAAGGTGAGTGGCGCCGCTAGGGCCAGTCTGTCGTGCCGTGGCCAGGCTGCTGGCGACTAGCTGCAGCTTCACACCATGCAGCTGGGGCTGGGTGCTCAGGCCTTTCTGTTTCGTGTGGCTGATGAACTTAACGGGTGAGACCTGTTTTATTTTTTCTGAACTCTTTTCTTGGTCCTCTTGGCTTCTTTAATGATGTCTTTATGTTGGCTGATGCCCGCAGTTTTTCACTTAAATTACATAAAAGCACAACCCATCACCTGAACAAAATAGAAGTGACCCACCCTCATCTTCCCCACTCCCTTCAGTTTACACTTCGGTTGCCACCCCCTTGTTGGTTTTGCCCATCCTTGTTGATTTCCTATAGTTTAGATTTCATAAACTGCAGAGCTCTTAACTAAAACACAGAAGCTGAGAAGCATAAACCAGCAACAACTGAATCTGTAAAAGGAATGCCTGGGAAGGAGGGTGAAATAGTGTCAGATTACTAGTGTAGGGCTTGATTTGGCTCAAAGATTCTGGTCCTTAACAGAAAGCAGCTCCTGGGTAGAAGGGAGCTAGGGTTGTGGCCGGGCATTCACCCACCTATAAACAAACCTTTTGAAACTGGTGGGTGTTCAAAAGCTCTGACTGCTACATGTTCTTGTTCTGATTCTTTTAAGATACCGGGAGCAGAACCTGGTCAATGCCAAAAGGCACTGTAATTGCAGCATAGCAGTTAAGGAATCCACAGTTGTAGTGAGGAAAGCAGCGAATGAATGATGTGGTCAGGAGGGAGCAGTCAAGAGATCTTGCCTTCATTTTATCATTTTTCTCCGCATCACAGATTTGGGATGGGGGGTGTGTGGAAGGTGAACAAGCGAAATATGTGGTTATCTGTGTCACCGTTTTGCTCTTCTTTGTCATGTCCCTTCTTCGTCACCCATATGCCTTATGTGGATTTGTATTTATATGGTTGCTTCTCACAAAGTTTAAATAGTAATAGCAGAATAGTCCCCTAAAGATAGAAGGACTTGTTTGTGGTTGCCTGCTTGCCTCATTCACCTGCTAATGGATTGTACATGTCTAAAAGAAACATTTCTTGAGGAAATAACCTGAAACAGATGAAAAATGGACAGATCTGGAAGCCTATTCTCTTTTTCTGTGAAGAATCACATAACTTAGTGCTTGAAACTTGAAAGATCTTGTGGGAGAAATAAGTATTCTTGCTGTCTCGGGACCTGATTGGACTGATAGTCTTCTTTAAGTTCTGTCAAGTACAGTTTGTTTTTTTTTTCCAGTGGAAAAAAGCATTAAGAAATAATTATGCATTATGTAGCCTCAAGTGTAACAAGCCCACATGCTAAGTTCTGCCCGTCAAAGAAAATAGCCTTACATTAGACAGGAGGTGCTAAAATAGGAGTATAATTAGATACATTGGTCTAAATACAGAAGTGCTATGTAAGATGGTTATAGACTCCTTAAACCTCTTCACACTCTTGCTATCCAGAGTATCTGGTTATTGCAACCCATCTATGCTTGCTTTCATTTCTGCAGCCAAATGCCATGCTAACTGATAGTTCTTTTGAAAAGGGTAGAGCAGGACTAAGTAAAAAAATAAAATAACTGGAAATGGAATTAATCCTCGGGGCCAAATTTTAAATTAATATATGCATTATTTATTTATCAATCTGGACCTTTATGAAAAGTAGTAGTTCAACAAGACTTTTTTTTTTTAAGCAAGGCTGTTAAACTCCTATAAATGCAGTATTTTATAGTGTAGCTTAAGAGTACTTTTAGAGAATTTTTATCATGAAAGTAATAAAACTAGGTACCTGAGTAAAAATGCATGTACTTTGTAGTGTGCTGCCCACATTGATTTCAGCCTCAGCTGCACTTGAATATTCAAGGAATTGAAATATCGGGGTACTTCCATTGTGAAGTTTGTTGTTGTGGTGTTTTTGTTTGGTTGGTTGGTTGGTTGGTTTGGTTGTTTTAATTTCCATCTGTATTGAGTCATCTTATTTTAAGGAGTGTGATCTTTGTGCTTTTAATTTGTGATCCTAATTTCTTAGGAAGCCAAGGTGCTCTAGATGAAAAGGTTTTGACTCTTTGTTTTTTACTTTGATCACTATTAAGTCTTGAACACAAGAATGTATTTTCTGCTTTTAAGAAGCTGACCAGACACAAGCTAGAAGAAACACTGACTCAAAGAGATGCTGTGGTTATTAACTTTGGAACAGTTAGCTTGTTCATCCTGACGATGCAAATTTTTAAAAGCCTGCATGAATCCTAGTGTAATCTGAGTAAGCCTTGCTCTGATTTACGACACCTTAATGCAGGGATTTAGATTTTTGCTTGTCTGCCATGGGGCACCAATTTTAGTAGAGAGTTAGCAAGGGGACACAATGTAATTTGAGCACTGAATAATTTTGCTTCCACGGATGTGGTTTAAGCCTTATAAACATGAATATTCTGTATTTAAATACAGTAAACATTCACTCTTACATTTGCCATTTGACAAAAAAATGTAGGCAGCAAGTGTCTGGAACCCACTCCGTACAAAAGACAAAAGACGTGTGATTTTCTGGGGTCCATATCCACAGTCTAGTACTAAGGTAAAATATGAGTGCAAAAAAATTAAAAACCCCAGGAAGTGGTATTGGAGGTTTCTGCCAAATCTCCACTAAGTTTATATTTTATTTCTAGGACTCCCTTGAATTTCTTTTCTTTGTTTTTATTCAAGACTTTGCTATATGACATTGAAACACAGACAGCAAATCCAACTTGCATATTTTTCTCCCTGCATATTTATTGATCCTTCCATCCAATGTTTTCTGTTTTGCTAATTTAAGTGATTACCTAAATGGCTATTTGATTATTTGCGTGTATTTCATATTCTGATATTCATATTGCTCGGGGCCTGATTTGAACCACATGAAGTAAGGAGTTTCTTTGATTGTTTACCAGGAGATTTTTAACTGACAATGCAAGATGTCTTTCGCAGTAGCAAAGACTGACAGTACAGAACAACTCTGAAAAATAGGTTTGTCTTTGCAATTGCCTGGGAGAAGTCTTCAAATACAGTGTACCTGATTTTGCATATGCAAATCTAACCCAAGAATAACTTTGGGTAGCTCTCTATGAAGAGAAAACTTGAAGAGAAAAAACAATTTTATTTGTAACGCGGTTGAAATATAAGGAGAAAAATCTCTATGCAGCAAGTGGAGGCACAGCTCCATTTCAGTAAATGTTATGCAGTGACCTTGCATCTGTTTATGCTTGGTCAGACTTGGGTTCTGGAAGTGCTGTAAACCACACGCTGTGGCTGTTGTTCAGTGACACCTTACTCCTCCAGTAGTTTCACAGTGGTCTATTTGGAGTGTGAGGAACCAAAGAAGATGAGTAAGAATAGCATCTGCCCTTATATAAATGCCAGCTGCTGCCACTTTTGATTGTGTTTATCTCTATAGACAGTGTCCCTGGGCCATGTTCGTCTGCTGTCCTGACAGTTTCCTGTAGGCACAGCCTGGCTCACCTCCTGTGATGATGCAGCGTGGTAGCTTGGGGTCAGCTGAGTTTGGGTAGGACAGACCCCAGCTTCTTAAGGGAGCCCTGAGAACTGCTCCCCTAGCTGGCGTCATCCAAGGATGCTGGCACTGTTGGTATCTCACTCAAGGCAGTGAAACAGAGCATGGACTTTTCTGGATGCTTGTCAACCATAGTATGTCCCTGCTCCCTCAAAGAGAGGTTTGCGGGTGAGGGGAGGTCATTGATGGCAATGCCATGCAAGCAAAGATAGGGAAATCATGGAAGGAAGAGGTGAAACTACAGGGAAAGTCATGGTCAGAGGGCAGCAGAAAAAAAAGCAGGTTCTGTTAAGTCTTGAATGTTTGAAGCCCTTGGGAAAAGGTATTCTCATTTGGGCTGGCATGAAGAAATTTGCAGGATGGTGGAGGAGAGTTTCAGCATTTAAAGAATTGCTTGTGCAGAACAGAAGGAAGAGACCATGAACATGCCTGTCCATGTCAAGCACTGCTTTCGAAAAGCAATCCGTGTTATTCTTGTTAGAACCTTTGTTGACCCAGAAGTTGGCAGAGCAGGGGAGATACACGCTGGCTGAGAGATGTGCAGCACTTTTCAAATTAGATTCTTGGTCTAATGGTAATTTCCAAACAAATTTCTTTGTTTTTCCTAAACTAGGGGTAGAAATACAGAACCTTGTGCATGTATTTAAAACCATTTCCTCACTGCTTATTTTAAACCACAAAACTATTTGTGACCTGGCAGATGAGGACCAGGATGCAGCATGAGCTACTAGTTCAGGTAGAGCTACAAGAAGAATAGCCTCTTGATTTTCCTCTCACCCCCCTTCGCTCTCTCCACTGCCACTTTAGAGAAGGCAGGGGTACTTTTTTCATTTTTCATCCTCAATTTTGATATACTGGGGGCTTCCATGCTTTCAGTGATTTTTAAGGCATGGATACCTCCTCTGAAGGTTCATTCTGAGTCAAGGCCCTTTTGTAAGGAAACACCAGCTTCGGCTTTATTTTGTTAGCTTAATTTCAAAGATAATTTCACTTTTTAAATATTTTTGTTGTTGTTGTTCTGTTGATTTCCCAGATCTTCCTGGTTTCTGTAGCCTTTGCTGCAAGCACTTTTAATCAGTTCTTCCGAGCGTTGTCTTCTGCAACAATACAAGGAGGGCAGAGGCTTTTTGTTCCAGGGCATGACAGTGGATCTGACACAGGATGCAAGTCTTGTATCAGGACATGAAATGACACCTCTTCTGAAGACAATCAGGAAGCCTTTACTAAAACTAAAGCGAGAATAGATAGTGGTACATCCTCCCCCTTAGCACCTCCTTTCCCATCTTGATCTGGTGGCCATTGCAGGGACAAGGAGATCCGCTAAAGAGACAGAGCAGTACTGCAGCACTGCTAGTAGCCATGTGGTAGGTGGTTGTTTCTGCAGCCTCCCTGCAAGAGGATCAAGTTGGCAGCACCTGCTCCTTTAACCTCAGTACTTGGAATATCTTCTGAAGTTGTTTTGCCGGCACCTGTCCCACTCCTCATCTGCCAAGGCTCTCCTGTCTTCAGTTTTCTTGGGCTCCTTCTTTAGTAGAAGAATGAGCTCAATGAAGGAATGACATGTTTTTCTCTAGCAGTACTTTCAAACAGAGGTACAGTCTGCTTCAGGCATGCAGATAAACCTGTCTTTACGAGGGGTTGTGAAGGAAAGTCTGAAAATTATGCCTTTGATCAGGTGTAGTATATCTGCCTAGGAGATAGTACTGGAGGTTGCTTTGGTAGGCTCAGTGAAATTCCCTATAAATAAATTCTGGTTTGAAGGAGTTGTCCATAAGGAAAGAAAAACCAACATAGCTGCTCACTAAAACCAGCCAAAAGTTTGTTCAGTCTGCTGTCTTTTACTTCCCTGGGCCAGCAGTTGGTTACTGTTGACTATTTAGATTTTATTAAAGAGTTTCATTTTCTTAAGTATACATATAATTTTTTCAGTACTAACATTCTCATGCTTTGGTAGAGAACTGCTATGTGGTGAATTTCATTTGTATGTGCAGGGGAAATAGAAAAGACTTCAATGAACATCATTGTAGCTTTTTATTTCTTAAAGGCAGTTGCACTGTAAACTCTTCTGCAGGTGTCTTGGGGTAGGCCAGTGCTTTATCCATTAACATACTCTACAAAATAACTGCACAGCAAATTGCAGTCAGCCTGTCCCTCGGTGACAGACATGTATTTGGCAAAGAGTTCTTATTCTGTGGTAACGGAGACAGCTGTCATTGCTGGCCTTTTCAGTATTAAGACCAACTAGATCTGGTGTGTAAAAGTGCAGGCATTAGAAATGCAGTGGTGGAATTGGCAGCTACCTCTAGCAGGAAGTTTTTAAGTCATCTGTGTGCTAGAATAGCATGAACTAAAATACCTTACTCTGTGAACTGTCAACACTGTCCCTATGTCCAGAACATACAGCTTTGTTCTGTACATACTTCTTCAAATGAGTACTTCCTGTGTCCAAGATGATTTTACAAAGCTTTTTCCTATTGCTTTTTCAGACGACACTGGCACACATCATAGCCAACAGCAGCAAAAAGAATGGCACGAAGTTTGTGACACTGTCAGCCACGAGTGCCAAGACAAATGATGTTCGAGATGTCATCATCCAAGCCCAGAGTGAAAAAAGACTCTTCAAGAGAAAAACTATCCTCTTTATTGATGAGATTCATCGTTTTAATAAATCTCAGCAGGTATTGTACTACACATCTTTTGGAAAAAAGGCTTTGTCAGCACTTCTAAAATTTCCCACTTTGCCTCAAGACAATAGCTTACTTTGGGCTTTTGATGTTAATGTTTTTAGTAGATGGATGAGGGGGAAACATAAAAAATTCCATAACTAACTTCCAGCCAATGTTTAATTATATTGATTAAAAGATTTAAATAAAAGGCTGAGCTGTACTTCCAGTTGACTTACATGCTCAGCTTTACGTGAGCTATTCCTGAAATTTTTTTTTGGCAAAGTCACATTAGTAATATTTGGTGGACACATCTCCATTTCAGCCTCCGCCCTGGGGGGTAGCATTCTGCATTACCTTTAAAAAGGTCTGGAATGTGAGTGTGCCTAGGGTAGGTGTATGTTTTAGTGTTCTCTTCTCTGCAAGTAAAGAGAAAAGTAAGGCATGATGTGGTACTTTGGGATAGCACATTGCTGCAGCCATGAATTGGGTGGGTTTTTTTGGCTTTTTCCTTTCCTATAAGGTTTCTTTAATCATACCATGGAAAGCTTCAATTCTGTACTACGAGTTACAGTTTTTATATCGGACCATACTGCAATCTTCCTTTAATTTTCTGAGACATCCTGTAGAATTATGTAAGGAATTTCAGCCCTAAAGGTTGATTCAAAGGGTATTTAGAAGAAGCCTCACTATTTGTGATATTCGATGAGGCAATTTCATACTACCTTATTTTTGGCAAGCCATAAAGGAAAATCACATAAATAAAAATGTGCAGGTTTTTGACATTTTTTCTTTCCAGCTGGTAGGGTCATTCTCAGTGCAAGCATGAGTTAAGGTAAACAGCCCATAACACGCTGTGTGCATGAAATGAAATCATTTAGATAGCTGGGCAGATGAACTGCCTCATCAATGAAGGTATTTGTCATATCAACAGGGAATCCAAAGGGTAACAAGATGCAAAAAATGTAGCCTACTCACATGGGATGTTTCAGGTTGTCATTGATCGAGATCAGCTTTTTCTGCTTCCCTCCCATTCTCAGGACACTTTCCTTCCTCACGTTGAGCGTGGGACAGTGACTCTGATAGGAGCAACCACAGAAAACCCTTCCTTCCAAGTCAACGCCGCTCTTCTGAGTCGATGCCGGGTGATTGTCCTGGAGAAGCTCTCAGCTGAAGCTATGGAAGCGATTCTGATGCGGGCTGTCAGGTCCTTAGGGGTCGAGGTTTTGGGCCAGGGCGACCAGCACAGCAGCTCTCCGACTGGCAGCAGCAGTGAGAGCTTGGAGTGAGTACTTTATGGGCTGCAGGGTGTTAACACACACGGACCAAGGAATTGACTGCCTGCCAGGGAGAGAATTAAACAGTTGGAGGGTGGGAAGAGAAACCTTAGCTAGTAAAGAAAAGAAGTAGCAGCATATGGTAGGGGAGGAGGGGGTGGCAGGAGAGAGAGAATTCAAAGCACTGGCTCTCTCCATCCAAAACATAATCTCACCGTCTGGATTAGGAGAGGATTTTATACCTGGATCTGTAGCTCCCGACTCACCCTCCCAGGATACGTAAATCTGTTGTGCTGCTGAGGATTTGCTGTGGAAGCCTGTAACCGGGTCTTTGTTATGTCCTAATGTGTGTTACTTATGACTACTGATTATAAAAGTGTCAAGTTACCATTAAGTGGTTGATAGGGCATCCCCTCTTAAATTAATTTGAAAGTGCCCAACAAAAGATTGTTGTTTTCTGAGAGGTTTTTCTTAATAAGGCCAGGGAGGATACTATTTTCTTTCATGAAGGATAAGTGGTGTGATATGTTTTGTGTTACCGTGCAGGGAGAGGGAGCTGTTGCAGTCAGGTGTTAATATATTGTTTGAAGAGACACTTTGTTTTTCTCTGCTTCTTGTCCAAACCGGGTAGAGTCACATTAAACATTTGGGAGAGCTTTGGAAAAAACAACGTCCGGATTTGTCCATAACGGATTTTGTCTGTCTTCTGAAACAGCTAGCTGGCAAATAAGAATAATGTTTGTTACTGTGCTACTTCCATGCAAGTTATTACACTTCTGTCATGTGGATGCTTGTCTGCAGTCCTAGTAATTTACAGTGTATTGACATGGTGGGAATTGGGCAGGTGCTCTGTGTGAAATAAATAACAGGGAATCCACTTTGTCCTTTAGTTTTAGAGCAGAATGTAAGCACTACGAATCGCTAACCTGGATGCTGAGGTCAGAGTAGGGAAGGAAAGTTATTCCCTTTTTTATTTTTAGGGTAGACTGCCTCATGGTTTATTCATTTGTAGCTTTTATGTATCTACAGTAATGTGAATTTTAGAAGAGAGGGTAGTAGTGCATGTCAGCCTTAATGCAGTGGCACAGCTGTGGCTCTGGCTACACCCTGACTGGGGTGCGGAGACTTTCCTTTCTGTAGAGGATTAAAGTACAAGGCATAGTTTCAGTGGCAGTTGTTTGGGTTTGGGTTTCGCTAGATTCTCTGCATCTGTAACCTCCTGTTAGCTATGGATGATTTAAACAGCACAGTGTGGCACTTCATCAAACTGGAAGAAGTCTGGCAGGCAGACTGACAGACTAACACAGCTTCAGAAGTTTATCCATGAAGAGAAAGGGCCCCACGCCAGTGACTAGTGTGGGACCCGAGTGTTTAAAAACGTAAAAAGGGGGTGCAGAATTCAGGAGCGTTTGTGCAGTTGCGTGTTAAGTCTTTCCTGTCTTACCCACTGCTATTTGGATCTGATCCGTAGTCGTTGCATACTGTTGCTGATAAGTTTGGCTTTTTATAAGCCATCCTGTCCCTTGCTGTGGTTCTGGTTTTGGTTTCCTTGTCAATCCCTATCCATACCAGTTCTGTTCCTTCATTTCTTCTCCACCTTCTACTCTGTAGGAGAAGCAATGTGTCTTCTTTTACTTGTTCACCTCCCTGCCTCTATGAAGCAGGGCTGCCATTAGGTGCAGGCAGGTAACAGTGCTCATGCTGTCCTGAAGAATAAATGAAAGTCACCAATTGCAGTTGAATTGGTTGTTCACTGTGCTCACCTTAGTTCCAGAGTTGGAAAAGGCAGCATGTCCCCAAATGTGGGGGCATGTCCACTTTGGAAATGCTGCAGAGATCTAGCTAGAAGGCACAAGAGAAGTGTACATTGAATTTTGGATTTAATTTCCCAAGCAACTCTCTCTTACCACACCTCAAAAGTGTAGTGTGAAGTCCTGCATGTGCTGCTTGGCCTCAGTTTATTAGATGGTCTTGGTAGCACATCAATTGTTGGACTGACCTAGATAAGATTTTAAGATACTTGACTGGTAGTAACAGAAATAATTCTTTCTGGTAAATGAAGTGCAGGGCTGTTGTGAATCCTTAATTATCTGGTGCACACTGCCTCTCACGCCAAGCTCTGTATGTTAATTCCCACTGATACGTGTCACTCTTGGTGTTCGGTCCAGTTGCTAGAAATGGCTGCTAGTTGCACACTCTGCCTGGCAAACACCTTAACCATTACCTTTTCTACATAACTAAATTTTGAGGGTCAAATCCTCAACAGTAGGCATGTGAAGCATGCAGAGGTGAGTTGGTTTGCATGTGCCCTGACAGCTGGGACTGCAGCCCAGCAGATGAAAACATGGAGAAATAGCTTGAGGACTTCCTTACTTTCCTAGATTTTTCACAGACCCACTGTGAGATCTCAGGACATTCTTCACGTGCTGCTTCATTTCTCAACTCTTCCCATCGTGTTCATTTCAATTGCATGTTCACTGGAGTTTGGCCTTTTTCATGTGTTTGTATAGTCCTGGCGCAGTTAGAGTAGTAGATGGCAAAAACAGTGACTTGAATACGCTGGGATGCCTTTTATTTCAAGTATCCCGGTGACTAATTTGTAATAGTGATACCATTTTAAAAATACGTAGGATGCATATATGCTTTACAGTGTAAACCCTCCAATTGTTGCTTTTTAAAGAATGTCAGATAGCAGCCCTTGCAGTTGGTAGTTATTTCAAAACCTTATGCTAATTACTTTATACCTCACTGTATTCTCTCATGCATTTGGCTGTCTTTCTACCTTTTCATTGTCCTTCCAACAGGGAATTTGAAGTGCTAGCTGTGAGTACTGATGGAGTAAAACCTTGTGAAGTTCATCCATCTGGGCCAGAATTGTGCTCTGGTGAAACCCTAGCCCTGTTTTCTGTTGAGCTTAATGAGATGAGGAAAAACAAGGTGCATGAACACATGAGAGCTCCTGCCCTACCTTTCTCGTGTCCAATTGTATTTAACATGCATTGGGGCAGGAGGAAGAGGGGTCAGGTACCACAGTATTCTCCCAGGCTCTTCAATGCTTTGTCATGACAGAATGAGTTATGAAAAACATCTGCCTCTCAACAAACTTTGTAAAGAAATGCCATCTCTAGCATGATATTTAGGGAGTGAAGCATGATAGGGGTTAACTATGTTTATTCTGTTGCAGATTTCCAGTGTACATAGAGGAGAGAGCTCTAAATACCCTAGCCTACCTTTGTGATGGTGATGCCAGGACTGGACTAAATGGACTCCAGTTAGCAGTTCAGGCCAGGTTAGCAGCAGGGAAGACCACCCCTTTGACCATTACCAAAGGTGGTTCTGCAGATGGCATTCTGGTAACAGAAGAGCATGTAAAGGAAGGACTACAGCGATCTCACATCCTGTATGATCGAGCAGGTGGGTACCTAAAACAGTCTCTGAGATGCAGGGCTTTCAAGAGCTGACAGCCTCAGTAATTTCTGTTTCTTTTCCCCATTTTGTACCAGCTGCTTTGGTGAAACAGTTGTACTGAAATTTGGCTTAAAAATTACTTTTCCTTTACAGTGGATCAGGCTTACCTAGATATTCCTTCTATACAGGATTTCCTATTACCACTTAGATTGTGTAAGTTAGCCAAAAGACATATTTGCTGCCCTGCAGACAGTTGCATGATGAAATTATTTGTTCTTTAATTAGAATAGTGCCTTCTAAAACAATTGCAAGTGTATAGAGAAAGTAGTAATTTGATGAGGAAATGTTTCTTGGAGGGTTGGAAACCTTCCATTGCTCTTCTGTTCCTTTGAAAGTCTTGTAATGTTGTAAATAACATTATATAAAAACCTGAGCAGTTTGCTTTATTTTTGGAGTTGCTTTTTAAGGTAATGAATTTTGTAGCTTGCCTAGGGCAGGTCACATAAATCTAATTGCATGTAAGGTTTTCTAATGTGATAATCACTCTTGCTACGTTTTTGACTTAGAAGTGTTTTCACTACTATGCCATTTTATGTGGGAGGGTTAAAAATCAGAGAGTGAGTATTAGAGGTTAGGTGAATCTCCTTGAACGCATGTGCTAGTTCTTAGCGGTACTTGAGTCACCGTGCAGTATAGTATCAAATGATTATGTCAAGCAGTATTTGGAGAACTGATTGGTTTTTGTTTTGCCACTGTATCTGGTATGTTCAATTAACTGTCACTACTGAAAACCAGCGATGAGATGTTTCTCAAAGTTGTTTGTAACATATATGCCTGCTTGCAACCTTTTTGGAACAAAGAGGAAATTATGGCTTGTTGTCAGGAAAAAGTCAGCTGGGCAGATATTGATATAATGGCTGCTGAGAAGCAGAGGGTAGGTAGGGGGAGAGAGAGGAAAAATTCTGTGACGTCTGTGGCAGGAAGAAGTCGTGATTAGGAGGACATGGAAAATCTGACCAGTTTACTGCCATGAGTCTCTTGCATCATGTAGGTCCCTTGTGTGTTTGCTGTTGCCTTGTGGCCACTGTCATGCAGAACTCTTGTCTGTGTCCATTGCTCCCAGCCCTCCTGTGCCTGTTGAATCTGTTAGACATGGCACAGAGTGCCTCTTCCTGAGGCTTGCATCAAGTCTAGGTAGCATGTGTCAGGCCTTTTTTTTTTTTTTTTTTGGTTTTGGTTTGTTATGTTGGGGTTTTTTTGGTTGTTTTTGTTTGTTTGGTTGGTTGGTTTTTGGTTTTGTTTTTTTGTCAGAGGTCTTCAAAGAGGGGTGAGAGCTGTGAAAATTCCATTTTTCTTGATTGTATGATTCCTTTATGTTGGCTAACCAGCCTGAGAGCTAATAAACAAAGGTCTGTAAAAAGTTCTAATTTTTTTAAACTGCTTCTGGTATCTCACACAGAATATATATAAAACATATTTTTGAGAAAGAAACATAAAATTTCTTTGTCCAATGCATGTAACTGTATGTTGCCTTTAATTGACACCGAATTTAAAGTACAACTGCGCGGTGTTTCTGAAGAAGTGCAAGTCTGATTATGCTGATGACTCAGCTACCAACGTTAACTTCATGAGGGAGGAGATAAAGGGAGAGAACTGTCCGCTTTTCTCAGCCTGCATTCTTGATGTCCCCTGCAGGTATTTCTAGTCCCAACCTATCCGCTGGATTCCTTCTGCCTATCCAGCTGGTGTCCAGAGGTATGGCACTATGCAGTAGCCCAGATGGTGTATAAAAGCACTCCAGAAAAGAAATTAGGGTGAGTCCAACCTCTGGAGATAGTTAAAGGCCATTTTCCTTACTTCTAAGAGACCAAGAGATGGCTGTTCCAAGAGGACAATGTGAATTCATCTGCTTGGGTTTATTGCTACTAACTCAAGTGTTATGACAGAGCACGAACATGCCGTTTTGTGTTGGCATGAGCGTTGACTGCATACCACAGGCCTCTTTGTGTGGAGTCCTAGCAAAAATATCTGTCTGCCGCCTGCCTGTGTACGCTGGCAGCATGTGTATTGAATTCCACACAGAACCGCACTCTAGCATGAGCAGCAACACCAGAAGATGGACCCAGTTTCTGATCTGGGAGGTGGAGATCTTTCTGGCTTTGAAAGGAGCTGTTGCATCAGTACAGGGGCTTTGTTTTTTAAATTCATGCATGCAGCCTTTTATTTTGCAGGGCCTACAAGAGACACTGATGTGTTCTGACATGGCCTTCAGGCTGTAAATCCTGTTAGCTGTAGGAAGAAAAGAAGTATTAACAGGTGGCTATGCATGCAGACAGTTGCCTTTATAGTACACAATTAGCAGTGACCCAAGGAATGCCAGGCACTTTAAAAAATAAAGAAAGCAGGTTGTGTGGAAAGTTTAATAGTGATATTGCGGCAACATACTCTTACAAGTTTGATTAAAAGAAATGCATAAGAATCAAAACCAGCTGCACAGTAAAGAAACACAAGCAGGAAGGGTCTCATCAGTGTTTGTAATGCTGACCCTGTGTTTTTAACTGTAGCTGTAGAAGATACGTGGAATGGATTTGTTCTGCCTCGGAGTCCATATATATTCTTGTATAAAACTTCAATGTTAAAAAAAAAATCCTTATAATTCATTCAGTTTTCCCACCCCTTATTTAGCAGTCTGGCATTTCAGGTTTTGTTTGTGGGTTTGGTTTTTGTTTTGTTGTTTTTTTTTTTTTTTTTGGTTTAGCTGCTTGCATTTTTCAGGACCCTGCCAGTAGTGCAGATGTCCACAACTGAACTCAGTATTTCTTAGGGGTTTACCAGGGTTGTGTGCTACAATCCTTTTTCCCCTGGATTGCGTAATGCGCAATCATTGTATAACCACAGCAACGTTTCCTTTTTTTTCCCTACATAATACAGCAAACTTGTGTTTGATTTACTGCACACTTTATATTCAAGTTATATTTAAGAGGAAAATTCTTTTTCTAAATTACTGTTTCTAAGTCACTTTTTCTAAATATCACTTGCACATAGTACTGGATTTCTTCAATTCATCTTTTGTCTTTTCAGAGCTGTGTGCATGTTCAAAACCAATGGTCAATGGGTTGTATGTGCTCATACTTTACACGTTGTCAATTTGGAGATATTTATATAGTCTTCTTCCTAACTGCTTAAAATATTTGTAATTTTATTTATTTTCAAGGTCATTAGGGTACCAAAACCGAATTGTTTGCCTTGCAGTGCTTAAAAAACACCCTCCTTTTCATCTGCAGTTGCTCTGTTATGCTTATGTAGTTAGTGGAATGATCCATGTGGCAAAGCATGAAGGTATTGAAAACATCGATGAACACCGTAATCGTGTATACATAAGAAGAACTTGAAAAAGCAGCATGTGTTTACCTGCTTCAATCTAGTAAAATATATTCTGTTCCCTTGAATGAATTTCACTTAATTCACTTAGTTTCCTAACAGTCTCGTGTATCTTGTCTCCCCCTTTCTGAATAGGAGAAGAACACTACAATTGCATCTCTGCTCTGCATAAGTCTATGAGAGGCTCAGATGAAAATGCTTCCCTTTACTGGCTTGCTCGAATGCTTGAAGGTGGTGAGGATCCACTCTATGTAGCAAGGAGGCTGGTGAGGTTTGCAAGTGAAGATATAGGTCAGTCTTTGCAGTATTTCATGGTGGAATGTTATGCTGAATGAAGATCTGCCAGGCTTCTATTTTCCAAAAATCAGTGTTTGAGAAAAAAACGACCCTACAAGTTGTGTGTGCAAAATTGGTACAAAATATGAAATGTCCCACATCCAGCAAAAACTTTGTGCAGAGACCTACATGTGGTATCATTGTGATGATTACCTGTTGCAGGAGAAACAAATAGGTTTTAGGTCAGGTTTTGGCAGTGCATTCACTAGTGTATACCCTAGAGGTAAGACATCTTCATTGACTTATCCAAAGTAAAAACCAGCACGTATGTGATGGGTGAAGACTTAAGAGATCTGGGGAAGCTATTTCTATACAGCAGTATTTCCCCATTTCTTTCTCAATTCCAAAAGGTAAGCGAATCGTAAAGGTACAGCTTCTGCTCAGGCTGCCACCGTGTGGCAACAGATTGTCTGTAAAGGATACCCATGGCTTAGACTTTTCTTTTTGGGAGGGAACAGAAGAAGGAAGGCTGTGGATGGACGGAGTATATCTTATATACTGCAAACTATTGTACTAGAAGTTCTAACACCTGAGAGAGCAGCTTTGAAATGTGCACAAATAACCTTCCATCTTCCAGGATGGAAAAGAAAATTAAAAAAAAAAAAAAGAGAGACAGTAAGTAAACTGTCCTTAACCTGCTTTTATCTGATCCCTTTTTGCAGGGCTGGCAGATCCTCTGGCTTTAACACAAGCAGTTGCTGCTTATCAAAGCTGTCACTTTATTGGTATGCCAGAATGTGAGGTAAAGGCTTCATTCATTCACTGATTTTAAAAAAACTGCAAACTGTAAAACCTATCTAATTATAAAAGGAAACAGAAATTGCAAAGACTTAAAAGAAATCTCCCTTTTCTTCTTTTCAGGTGATTCTAGCACAATGTGTAGTGTATTTTGCCAGAGCACCAAAGTCCATAGAGGTATACAGAGCATATAGCAATGTCAAAGAGTGTCTGAGAATGCACCCGGGACCTCTGCCGCCTGTTCCACTGCACCTGAGAAATGCCCCAACAAGGCTCATGAAGAACTTGGGCTATGGTAAAGGCTATAAATATAACCCCATGTACAAGGAACCTGTAGAGCAGGACTATCTACCAGATGAGTTGAAAGGAACAGACTTCTTCAAGGAACAAAAGGTGTGACAGCCTTCCTCTGAAAGGGTTTTGATTTGGAGACTCATACACTTGTCCTGGGATAGAAGCTCCCCTTACAGATTCAGCCATCTCTTTACTGCGGTTGGAAGTATTAAACCACTGAGCCTTTCAGATACTTTCTTATCCTTCTGTTTTTACCACTGTTATTCTGAAGGTGTTTTGTAAAGAATTGGTTAGGCAATATAGAAAGGAAAAAAAGTAAGCTTTATCAGTATAGTGCTGTCACCCTCTGGTTCAAATTAAATGAAGAGAAAAGTAGAAGCTTATATTTCTGGCTTTTCCTGTGAGACAAGGAGTATTATTGTGCTGCTTTTTATTTCTGGAAAAATAGTAAATTGTACACCCCCTGCTAAAATACGGTAAGCAAAAAATTATTACAGTATAATTCTTTCTCTTGCAATGTTTCAGAGACTAATTTTGTACATTCATTAAACCAATAAAGCAGTTAAAAATAGTGTCTATGCATTTGTTTAAATATTCTTGTGACAGCAGTATGGTTTTGAAAGTTTGAGGTTCCTTTACCTTTATCATCTCTACTTTCCAGAGCAAGCTTAGATAAATTTGGAAGTAGAAAAGTCATGAAAATAGCCAAATTATGTTAGTTTTTGAAGGCGTACCACTTAAAAAATTTATTGTGTGATGACTTTTTGGAAAGGAGATTCCTGGTTGAAAACTCGTAGGTATTTCCATTTGTACTTCAGGAATTTCATTAGCTTTGAATTGGAAAGTTGAGGCACATAAATTGACCTGCTGCATTTATAACAGAGAGTTTGGCTTCCTCTTCCTACTGAAAACATATCCACATCTAAGGTGACTGTTGACTGAACATTTCAGTAAGTGGTCCTGGCAGTGTTCCTGATGTTGACAACATTCCTTCACGTAAGTGCTGATTATTTTCCTTCTCAATCCCCCTTGAGTGTGCAGTGGTCCAGTGTGCTGAAAAGCCGCTGACTGCTAAAACCACATAATGACTGTGCTAAATAGCAGTTGAGTAGCAGAAGAGGTGTGTGTTTGGATAGAGGACCGTGTTCAGCTAGAATTACAGCAAATAATTAGTGACAATTTTTGTTACTGAAATGCTGGGTAGCCACTGGGGCAACTGTCCACACTTGTCAAAATGCTGCGGGGTAAACTGGTGACCAGTGAAGAGGACATGCGTCTTGTCTAAAAATTACCACCTCTACAGAAGCACAGTGCAGTTACAGATGGATTTATTTGCTCAGTAACTACTCATGTTTTCCTTGCTCTGTGTCACAGAAACCTTTGTTACTGATTACCTGATGGACTTCATAGAGCTGATCACACCTGCTGCACCAGTGGTTTTCTTTGGAGCTAGCCTTCAGGTAGAGTTATTTTTCTACTCTCTGTGTGCAGAAGCTTAAATATTTTTATTAAACTTAAGTTCAAAATGTATGTGCTGCTTAAAAGCAAAATTAATAGACAGTTTGCAACTGTAGAATTTGTGTCCCACTTAGACCTAAGGTTGTACTGGTAAACAGTACAGTACCCAAGGTATAAATGCTACAAGCAAGTAAACTCCAGAAATAAACACAGAACACTAACAGTATGTAATTACAGTGGCTCTCAGGCAGCAGGCTGTTGCACAGTAAAAAAGGTTTGTGTATAAAGAGGTAGGGGGGAAGTCAGCTTAGTAAATATGAAACCCATGTACATAAAAAACCACAATGAATATTTATTGCAGATTATCCAGAGTCATCCTCTGGGAAGGCGAGGTATTTTTTGAAGATCATACAGGTTCTGGCTAGAATCTAATCTCATATTTAAAGTTTCTGGCCTTGCAGAAATGCATCAATTAGGTTCAAGCACCTAAAACCTCTAAGCTCTGGCCCATTTTCATATTTTCAATAATAAATAGCACCAGACTATAAATTTTAAAAAAATCTTCCGTAAAAATGTCACCTAAAGTTGTTATTAATTTCTTCTCCTCAGCCAAAAGCTGTATTGCAAGTTTTCTGGCTAATGACTGGACTTTTGTTTAAATAGCTTAATCATTTCTCTATTAATCCTTTCTCTATTAATAGCTGTCTTTAAACAGATGTTATCTGACTTATTTCACAACAGAACCGGGTAAACTCAGCTGCTCAGGAACATGCCTTTTGGTGTTCAGAAGTATTTTATTGATGTATCTTTAAAAAACAAGACTTTATGGGAGGAATAGCTTTGCAAGTATATCCTAGTATACAGGCATAAAGAAATAGATAATGATGATGATTATAAGTTATTACAACAGGAGGCTGTCAACACAGAGAAACCCATGCAAGGATGCATATAGGGGGATCTTTAAAAGACACAATTTTCTTCCCAGAGTATTTCTATTTCTAGTCCACTTTTAAAAAGATTTCTTCTGTCTGCAGGTAAGATTTTTCTTAGTTATTAATTAAGGCAGCAAAGGGGAAAAGGATCTGGGGGTCCTGGTTGATGGGAGGCTGACCATGAGTCAGCAATGTGCTCTTGTGGCCAAGAAGGCCAATGCCATACTGGGGTCTGTTAAAGGGCTGTGGCCAGTAGGTCGAGAGAGGTTCTCCTGCCCCTCTACTCTGCCCTGGTGAGGCTGCATCTGGAGCACTGTGTCCAGTTCTGGGCCCCCCAGTTCAAGAGGGACATAGAACTGCTTGAGAGAGTCCA
>JANHFX010016233.1:0-12475 GCA_027560015.1 Chloroceryle amazona
CTAGCGCCTGGTGTGTTGTGGATCTTGACATGTGCTGCTTCTTACCAGGCTCTGGGTGGCCTTCAGGAGCTGGGTCAGCGGCTTTACTGTCTTGTGTCCTGTCCCCACACCCCCTCCCTGGAAGGCCCAGCCTTGTGTGGGGCTCTGGGAAGCTACAAGCAGCGGATACTCCAAGAGGTAAGAGCCGTAGATCTTCCTCCTGAGTCAGTGAATTCGTGTCTGCTTCTGTTCAGCTGGTCTCCTCACGTGATGTAAGAAGATCCCTAAGAGATTATTTTCTTTTCTGATTTTCTTTAAAAATATTTTATCTTCACTTGCAGTAAAACCCCCTTTCCATTTGAGAAGCCGATCAGAATGCAAGGTCAGCTTTGTAGTATTAATGCATCCCCCGCTGGTGTAGAACACTACTGCTTTCTGTGATAGCAATAAAATAGTTACGTGGGGCTCCGAGTGCTGCAAAGGTATGGCAGGAATTTCAGGGCCACGACTTAAAACGGGAGGCAGACCAAGCAAAATGTGACTGTGTTAGGTAAATTTTAATAGCGAGCTTAGAACGGAGACCTAGAGAAGCTGTTTGATGCCATTAATGGAGATTTGAGTTTCGAAGTATTTAGGGAGGAAGATGTTCTTTCTGTTTGTGGGGAGAAACCAGTGGTACTGGGGTAAGTTACTAATCAGAGTGGAGAGAGCATCGGGGAGGGTAACACCCAGCTTGTTGGGGTCCGTATCTTGTCTCTGAAGTGGCTGGCAGCAGATGCTAAGGAAAAAATCTTAAGTACAGGTAGGTTGGTTGTTATTTGTGTATCCTCCCAATACACTGCAGTCGAGCCGAAGGATTTCTGAGCAGAGGTTGTAGCTCTCTTTTGAAATTTAATAGCTGCAGACGGGTGTTTCTCAATGAATTTTTGGAGCCAGTTTATGTCTCTTGCATTCACAGCGCCTCGTAGTGATGCGAGTCTGCGATTTTAACTCTGCTTTATATTGGAAAGATGCTCTTATTTTCCAACTGTTGTGCTGTTTCGTTTCATTCTGCATAGCCGTTGCGGTGTTGAAAGTAGCACTGAATAATAATTATAGGTACTTATGTCCTCTTTCTTTAGCTGTTTCCTCTTCTAGCTGGAAAGTTGTAGCTTGTTAGCTTCTTGTATGAAAATGCTGGTTGACCTTCCTGTACCATTTTCAGGTCTGTTCTGCCTTTTGTGCAGGGAAGGTTGTACCTGTCTATATTTAAGCTGAGGAAGCTTAGTGTTCATACAGAGACATTGTGATCATCTCTCTTCTATCCTCTGCTCCAGTGTTCAGTGAACAGCCTGTGAGCTGTTATTTCCAGAGGATTAATCGCAGTGACCCTGGGATCTACTCTTGCGTGAGAATGCTGAACTAGGGGCTGTTGGTTTAAGTACCTAGCAAAGTTGTCTTTTTTTCATTGTGTTAGTTTGCATTTATGAACATGGAATTTCAGCTGCTGATTTTTATCGTCCATGTGCTTAGTGTGAGGACAGATTTCTGCAGTTCCTGCCATTAATCTGGGTGTTTATTTTTCTGAGTAATTCTGTACCGCACGCAAACTTTCTCACTTATCTGCTCATCACCTTTTAAAAAGTACTGACCACCAGAGATGCCTGCACAGTCCTCTTTGGTGCTGTCATTTTTGTCTCTTTGGGACTTCCATAAATGTACTTTCATACCCTCTCCACTTGTCTTTAACTTATTCTTACACTTTGCCCTTCCCCATCTATAATTGGTCACTCGTAAATCCCCCGACATCTTGGTTTAAGAGCTTTTTCTAGGAAACATTGTGAAAGGCTTTTTGGAGCTCCAGTTATGCTGTCTAGTCCAGGTATATTGGCTCATTCCTTCTTCCAGAGCACTGTGGCAGATTTCTTAGCATTCCTCCTTCTTTCCTTTCTTTGCTCCTTTCCACAGGAGGTGTGCTGATGTTCACCAGTCCTATGTGGTTGTAGCTACTAACTCTGTTCTTTGACACTTCTCAATCTCTTTTGACACTGCTCAATCCAAACCCAGAATTTTCATGAGAACTGTTCCTTAAATTCCCTGGCAATCTTTAGAGATAGAATTACTCACAGTTACTATGTAGTAAGTAGCTTGTAACTGCAGACAGAGAAATCCAAGCTCAGAGATAAACAAAAGTACTACTGTTGGTTAGTAATAAGAAAATGGTACCGCGAAGATCCACAGTGTTCAAAATAGGGGAGGAATTTGGGATTCAGATGAAACATTTCCATGTGTTTCAGTGATTGCATTAACAGAATTTCAGTCATCTGTGTAGGTAAAAGGTCAAGTTGAATCTTGAGGTAGTAAATCAGTTTATATTCCTTGTAACCTGAGCGTTGGAGGCCAAGACTATGATAGAACAGTTATTGAACGCTGAATTTTATCATATGTGAGGGTATATTCTTGTGTGGTCGTGTCTTGAGAAGAGCAACTACACATTTATTTTCATGAAGCTCGTGATCTTTTTAATGTATTTGTTTTGTTAAGCAAGATGGAGCAGAGAAATCTAGTTGAGTTTTTTTCCCCGAGTATGACACACTCAGAATGAAATGGAGACTTAATACCTGAAGGCAGGGTGGTTTGACTTGCCTTTTTTTGTTACTTTTAACAATGTGGAGCAGTTTAGCTGGAAACTTGACATCAAAGTTCCCATAGATTGTGAGTAAGTGGAAAGATTCCTTCCCATTTCACAGTTAATAGAATAATGATTAAATTGCCACAGTCTTCTAAATGTGGGAGGAAAACTCTGGGGTCTGCTTTGATTGCAAGACCCTTTATTAAAATTACAATATTAAAAGGTCACTAAAAATGTAATAGATTTTTTTTTTTGAGGACTTCTTTCAACTCTTCAGTTATTACTGGATACGATGCACACGTTTTAGTGCTAATTGTAAACTTTTATTAAAATACATGACAGAATAAGTGTCAAAACTCTAGGGGGAAAATGTATGTGCTTTCATGGAGATTACATGAATTCAAACAACTATAAGTCTTGGGACATCAGTAGGGATATAGATGTAAACCTACAATGTCATTACTGCAGTGTACCCTAAATTTACATTGACTGACGTGTCTGTGTCTATCTGGATAAAAGCCATCTGCGTGGCATCTGTGGATTACTGGACAAATGTAAAAGCTTTAAGCAGATTCACAGTTCCTTTTGGGATATAGTTTTAGTAGAAGGAGTCATATTGCCCTTTAAATGCTAATTATTCCTCACTCCACTTTTACAAGTTGAAACGCATACGTGTCGCAACCTGTAGTAGTAGTTGAAATATACGGAGAAGGAATGTTTGTCTGACAGTTGCTGGTTGATACCAACTTTTTTTTTCCCCCAAGACCTTATGATATGGGGGGCAGAAACTAT
The DNA here is from genome assembly GCA_027560015.1 of Chloroceryle amazona. Lineage (NCBI taxonomy): Eukaryota > Metazoa > Chordata > Aves > Coraciiformes > Cerylidae > Chloroceryle > Chloroceryle amazona. Next base: position 3,383 of record JANHFX010016233.1, read on the forward strand.
CTGTCCAAAAATTGCCTTTCCCTCCCTTCAAGGTAGAGAGGATAGGGAAAGTTTCCTGGGTTACCAGATACTGCATTTCCCATCCATGTCACACCCTGTGTGGGTTAGAGATGACCAGATGGTGTAACATGATCACAGTGCTGTGACCAGCAATCCTCTTCTGATTGTCTGAATGAGTTTTAGAAACCTGGTTACAACGGATCCTTTGCGAGTTTAAGTGTAATATTAAGAAATTCTAAGTATGCTGCGTTGTGTGAAGTTATAACCCTCGTGCTCTTTGAGTCGTGATAGGGTCTGAACTCAGGCTTACAGGTTTCTAGCTTGGGTCTTGGCATGTTCTTTGTCAAACCCTTCACTGTCCCACAAAACAGTGATTTTTAAGAACATCTTTCAACTCTCTGGGTTTGTGAAGTGTATTATTTTTGAAGTTTAATCTACTTGTTCTTGAAAAGAAGGATGCATTTGTCAGTGAATCACACAGGAGTTTGTGGAACTATTCCCGTAGATTTTTGTCAAAAATGTCCCCAGATGCCTTTCTAAGGATCAAGTTCTGGTATGTTATTACCATGACAGCTATTTTTTTCATCTTTTTGAGTTGGATGGGTTTTTTTTCTACTTCACTTATTCCAACAAGCACTCAAATGCCTTGGTTTGATTACTGCTTCCTTGGTATTAATCAAGCTCTCTGATTTCAGCGTAAGTATTTTGGGGAGGTGTGGGTGTTTGGTGTTTTTGGTTGGTTTTTTTAGATGTCTGTTTGCAGTGAGAAGGCTCTGCCACTATGTTCACACATTTGAAATTGGTTTCCTGAGGCCTGTTTTTTTTTGACAGTCCACCTACATCTTGTCTACATTGAGAACTTCTTGCTCAGGACAGGAAGGAACGCTGCTAATTGGTAGAATTGCATCTAGCAAGGACTGGGTGGTTAGAGATTTTTCAGGCAAGTCATTGTTCCTATTGGTGAAGTAACTGCAACCAATCTCTGTTTACAGAGAATGGGCACAGAAGGAAAATCATGAAGCATTGACAGCAGTTTGGGATGTTTGGTGGTTCTTTTCTCTCCTACACACAGTTGGTCACATTTTTAACATGAGATGCTGGGAAATAGCATTTTTTTTTATCATTTGTATTTTTTTTCTTCCCACTGCATATTTTTCTAGCCAGGACCTGGGGGTGGGAACAAACCACGAAGCTTTCTTAGTATTTTTGTTTGGTTAAAGCCTTTCTATGTTAACCAGGATAGCCTAGGGATAACCCTAAAGTACTTTTCAACCTTATGCATTTTATTATTCTTCCATAATTGCACAAAATACTGCTTCAAAGTTACATATTTTCCTCCTCTTCATGAATATGTTGCCTGGTACATTATGCTGGTTAAAGAGTGTTAAAGGTGAAGAGTCCCTTCTGAGTACAGTGTGTCTAAATTAATTTTGCATCCACACTGCCTTCATCAGGAATGCTCATCTTTAGCTCTTGCATGCTTTAGGGAGGCTATTTTAAGCTGTCTTGCTCCAGAGGAACTGCCTAGACTGGGAAGGAAACGTATCTGATGGATCATAATCACTAGATAGCTTTAGAAGTCATGGCTGAGGTCCTGAACTGGCAATAGAAGCCACGTGGAACTGAGGAGATGATCTTGTAGCATTCCCTTTTGCAGCTGGCATGGGATTGTCTCGTTCTGCACATCCCAGTGTCATTCTAAATATGGTCTGTAAAGATGATTCAAGTAGAAAATACTGACCAAGCTTTGAAATTCTTACTGCTTCAAAGCTACTCTGCTTGTTTGACGACACATAACCAACTTCAGGTATTTTGAGGGAGTGTTTTAACAGGTGAAGGAAGTTTCTGACTATGGTGCTTTCCAAATGTTGAAATTGCTGACTGGGGTGATGGATGCTGTGTCAGAATAATATTGGCAGTGTAGACCCACTGACAACTGGGGTAACAGTGGAGCTTGAGAGAGTTTGCGTGGTAAGATCTCATAACAGGTATGCAGCCTCTTAAAGAATAAAAGCCAGTTTGTTTGAATGTAACAGCACATCTGGAATGTGAGTAGCATTTTTTGTGGACTTCCCAGCAGTCCTTAACGGACCTGTGTGTGTCCTGAGTTTCTTAATCTTTTGAAATACTTGATTAGAATGCAGGTTTGCAAGGCCAGTAATGGGAATATACTCGTAGCCTAATTTACTTTCTTTTTTTTTTTTTTTGTCCCCTTATCTTTGCAGGTTTCCCTGATGGATCCAACAGGAAAGAAGCTAACATGTAAGAAGGGTCCTCTTAATCCTTAGTTTGACTTGAAATTCAATTTTTAAAAGCACGGTTGTTTTAGATGGGTGAAGAAAAAAAGAAACAGAAAGAAAGATTGCCTTGCAGATTTCTGCTGTGAGGTTATAGAATCTGAGCCTTCACTTCAGTCACTTCTGGGCATCTTGGTTTTACAGGAGGGAAAAATTAAGCAGTGTGCCTAAATGAATGTGGGCAAAGAAAAAGCAGAAAAAAACCCTCCCATTTCTTCAACGAGAACGGCCACTAGATTTTTGCATTGACTGTGTTTTTTCTTGCTGTCTTACATGTACTTTCTGATATGTCACCTAGAAGTTCCTGCAAGCTTTCAGCTCATCTGAGAAGTAGTGGTTTACTTTTTTTTTCCAAGTAAATTTATGAAATTGGAAAAATACTCATCCAGGTGGGCATTTTATTTTCTAGCGCTGAGTATTCTGTAAGATGGCTCTGCACCAGCATGACCTGTAAAAATTGGTGTTACTTTGGGCACTGTGTTCTGTGCTTTCAAATGCTGACAAGGATTCTTGCTGTCTCTGTGCTCTCAAGAGACTTTATGGATAACAGCACATACTTTTTTCTTTTTTAACTCTCTTCTCTTCTTCCCCCCCCCAGTGATAGCTTTTTCCACAGTGATAAAAATACAATGTCATATCAGAAATGGAGAAGCTGTTTACCCAGAGTGTCTTTATTGGAACATTAGTGGGCAGTTTGGGGAAAGCATCCTTGTGCTCTAAAAGTCTACAGAGCCATCTAAAACTGGCTTGAGATACCGTTGAAATAAAAAGGGGGCCTTCTTTTGTGCCTTTCCTGGTGGAAGGTTTGTTTCCTTGAAGTATCCCTGTTCACATAACAGCTGATGGGTTGCGCTGTCCAAATCTTAAGCGTCCAAGCTGATTTTAAGCTTCCAGCAGTGCAGCAACTTAATGAGATTGTGTCCTTTTCCTGGGTGTTGGAGGTAGGGTGAGGGGAGAATTAGTTTGCAAATGTGTGACTTCCCTTTGGTTGCCAGAGGGTCACTGCTGTATTGAATTGGGGTGAGGTTTCTCCTATTTGTCTTCCTCAACGGTTTTAGAGATTCTCCAAAGAAGCAAGCAACTTAACCAGGGAAAGGCAATATAGCTAAATGTAGAGGTTAAGTTTAAAATAAATGGTTAAATATTTATTAGAAATGCCTTTTTGCCTTCGTTCTGCCAATAGGTCTTCTCTAGGCACTTTATTCTTCTTCTCTTTAAGTAAGAATCCCACTCAGACAGATTTATGGTAAAACATCGTGTAAGTTTGTCTTCATAAAATTGCTTCCTGGTTTTATGGCAGGAAAATAGTCACCACTTGCTGTATATCAACAGAAACAGAGTTATCTGTAATGTCAGTCTTTATTATTTTCATGTGTGCATGGCAGTTTAGCTTTAATGATTTCCAAGACTACTATTTTCTGCACGCTCGCTGTGTTTCAGATGCTGTGTAAAGCAGAAAAATTTTCGTGTGGCTCAAATCCAACAGTCACTTTCCTATGCCTGCCTTAATCTTCTAGCTGTATTTAGCTGCTATTGTTAATCTAAAACGCTCTTGCTATTTTAGGAGATGCCTACATAACACACATTGCCAGCAATTGTACTAAATACTTCACCGCTGAACCAGTTGCTCAGGTGCCCTGCCTGTCTTTGTTGCTATGGGAGACTGGAAGACTATTACTGTGCCAGTGCTGTCATCAGGTAAGCTGGAAATATTTTAAATTTAGTGCATTTGCTAACATTACCAGTCAAGTTATAGCTGCTAAAGAGAGAGGTTGTGTTAAACACCACGTAGTATATGCAGTGCTTTGTTTTGGGTTGAGTCCTTAGAGAAATACTGCTGTCCTTTCACATGAATATAAAGGGGTTTTGAGACTTTAGTTTTATCTTTTAATTGCACTTTCCAGGATATCTTGTGTTTGCAGAGTTTTTTCTTTACTACTTGTAAATTCTGTTGCCTCATAAGTTGATTACAAATTAAAGGAGTAAATATTTTCTCGACTCCTTCTACTTAGGGGAAGAATAAATTACAGCACACAATATGAATAAGGTATTGTACCTTATTCTGGAAGAGTTTTTCACCAAATGCACAGCTTTTGCACCTGTAAAAAAAAAAAAAGAGGGGAGGAAGAAAAAGTGGGGGAAATAAAAGAAACCCAGAACCCAACAAATTGTTGTAACAAGCCAATTAGGAAGAAACTTCTTGGTGTAGAAGTAAAATTTGAAGATGTAATACCTTAAAATTTAATCAAGCCTTTAAATCTTCAGTGGAAATTCATTTTTTTCTTATTTTTTTTATTGTGAATTGTTCAGTCTATGTCATTACAAGCCTAGACCTTAGTTTCATTTAGAAACTTCTGTCAATTTGAGTAGTTAGATGTAATTATTTCTTTTTAATGGTATGTGATGTGTCAGGCTATCAGCCCTGACTTGTTTCTTAACGTCTTTCACAGACAGCAAAGCCACTCTTCAGTATACCTCAGAAAAAAGGCTCTCTTCCCCAGGCATGAACTCACAAGTGCTACGCTTGCCACTGCCTTCATCCAAAAGCACGCACAGCTTTTTCGGTGCCTTCTGCACAGAAGAGAATATAGAACAGAGTATATCCTATCTCAATAGGGTAAGCCAGATCTTCTTTACTGGAGGTTGTGTGAAGGTGACATTATATCAATTGTGGTGGTAAAGATTTACTGGATTAAGAAGGCTTCTTTCTCAAGGCTCAGAAGCCAAAATTGGTGGGGAATAGGATATTGTTGGCTTCTCTCCCCACGATTTGACCCGATGTTGTTTCTCCAGTTTGCAGAATTATGTGATTGATCTGGTTACTTGTTCCTCTCCCACCTTGTCTTTTACCAGGAATTGACAACGTTGGGCTTTCCCTCTATTTATGCAGAGTCCAAAGGAAAGGAATTAAATTTAATATCTATCATAAACTGCATGAATGAATTGCTTACGCTGCAACACAAGAACCTTCGAGCTCAGGAAGAAATAGAAATGCAACATCTGAAACTGGGTAGTGATATGGATCACTTACGGAACTGCTATGCTAAATTAAAGGTAGAAAACAAGATAATTCAGCCAATAATTATGCAGCACTTATGTTTTAAAAGATACTGTACGTTCTTAACAGTGAGTGCTTTGTTGTTGTTGTTTTTCTCCCCGATATTCAGCTGCAATTGTATTTTAATGGGCCTTTTTTTTTTAAAGTGCTTTGAAAATTCCTTAAACAAGAGAACTGAAAACTGAGAAATATGGCCCTTTAATTAAGGAAGAGGGTAGACTGTTTGGATTGGTAGTGTTAATGCATGCTATGGGTGAAAATAAACATTTCAGTTTGTATTATTCAATATCCCTCCAACGAATATGCCCAGCCCTAGAAGATAAATTCCCAATATAACTGTAACCAGTAAAAGAGTGGGTGTCATTTCTAGTGGGTGTCACTGGGTTGTTTTCAGTCTCTCTGTATCTGCAGCATTTTCCATGTATTTCTTGTGTTGTTGGATTCCTTGGCTAGCTGACTGTGAAGTCTCTTTCTAAGAACTGCTCAGAATTGTCAAAACTGAAGTCGTTATGGATAGTTTTTATCAAGGCCAGTCACTGCAGAGTAGTTGAACTATTGGAATTTCACAGCCTGTGCTGCTTCCTGGGTCGTTGTACGCACAGAAGAGTGTTGTCTTTCCCTTGATCCTGTCAAGCAAATAAATAACTTCAGTGCGTGATTCAGAGCCTTTCAGTCTTGCTTTTCACTGGGGCTGGCCAGCACTATCTCCTTGAGAAATGCTGCTGTAGATTCTCAGTCACGGCAGTCCCTCTGCCAAGGTTGGTCGACCCTGTAGAAGCGTTTTGATGTGATGTTAAAAATCATATGTCACTGCACTCATTTTTATACAGACACTATAATGTGCAGTTCCAGAACACTGCAGGTATTTTCCCTAGGCAAATGGCTTTAAGGTGAGGGCATTGAGGGGGGGAACTTGTTAGCACTCCTTCAAGCCCAGGGCATTTAACTGAGCTGCCAACTTCAGGTATCTCATGCAAATGCTTTCAGACAGGGTGTAGCAATCCTCTTGACTTCCACTATTATGTTACCTATGTTTTGATGTGGGTTGCTTACAAGTCCTTGATGCTTAAACATCTCTACACACTTGTAGCTCATTACACATGAGAAGCAAAAGATCTTGTACATAGCGTTTGGCTCTGCCACTTAAGTTGGCAATTTCAGGTTTGAGTCTCGTCTTTGCGGAACAAGATTTATGAAGTGCTAGCTCTGCATAATCTGTTCTAATGAGATCACTTGTTCAGCCTGCCTCTGTACGTGTGAAGTGTCCCCTATGCAGACTGACCATAGCATAGCAATCCCATGTTAATTGGGGGGGCTGTGTGTGTGTTTGTGGCTGGCTTTTCTTTCTGTTTCATTTAATTTTGATAAAAAATTCTTTTGCTATTCTTATTGATACTGAATTTTCAACACCTCTTCTAGGAACAGATGGAATTATCTAAAAGGGAAATCATTGGACTTCAGGAAAGAGACAGACAACTGCAAAGCAAGAACAGAAATTTGCACCAGTTACTTAAAAATGAAAAGAATGAAGTGAGTTGTCTCGTAGATCCACACAAGTCATTACATAGATATTCACTCGTGTTGGGTTTGGGGTTTTTTGGTTGGTTTTGTCCATTTCTTTTGAGTTTAGGTTGTGGTTTTTGGAGGGGTTTTTTTGCCCCTTTTTTTTTTTCCAAGGAATCTTGTAATTGTTCACTTTGAATGCTTGCTTTGTTTGATTGTCGTTGGGTTTTTGCTGGGTTGTGTGGTGGTGGTGGTGTTGGGTTTTTTTTGTTTGGTACACTTTAGAAGAGTTCCAAAGACCAAAGAGAGGGGAGGTGGGGGAAATCCAGCCCAAAAACACAGACTTAAACTTGAGAGCCTTGGAAGAACCAAGACCAGAAAACACTTTGAAATCTAAGGCACTGCTTAGCATGGGCTCCTTTCCCCTTCCTTGTTGTACTTGGCTTCTAGGTTTCTGTGATTGTTCTGTGGTCATCAACATATTCATATGGTTAGTGATCACAGGACTACCTGTGTATAGTGAACATCTTCAAGTTCCAACTTAAAATATTCAATGTGCTGTATGTTTATAAGGTTAAAAGTGATTAAACCCCTCCCCAACCCTAGTTATTAATAGTACAGGCTAAAAATGTCCTTTGATATATTTTCCTGTTCTTCTAGACCGAATAGAAGTCTGTCTTCCAGCATCCTGCTGCCCAAAAGAAGAGCTTATTGTTTTAGTGCAAACCTAAAAAGAATACTCTAGAATTAAACTAGATCCTGAGCATTAATTACCAAACCCAAAAATATATCACCTTCTGATCTAATCCATGAAGATGTTAAAGAAGGTTACGTGACTTGCTGGAACGTGAGTTCAGTTGTACTTCAGAGGAGCTATAGTATTAGAATGTGTTGCTTCCTTCAGAAACAGTAAATTTCCTGAGATAAGCCTGGGGTCAGAATCCATGGGTTGCAAGAGATCTCCTGTTTCCTTTTGTCACCTCCTTTCACCAGAAATAGGGTTTAATTGAAGCATCATTTCACTTTGTGTATTAGTTCTTTGTTTTCTGAAGAAATTTGTGCGTATGCTTTGGTTGAACAAATACAGCTTTTGTGGGGTTGTTTTAGGTACAGAAGTTACAAAACATCATTTCCAGTAGAGCTACACAGTACAATCATGATATGAAGAGGAAAGAGAGAGAATATAACAAATTAAAGGAACGTTTACACCAATTAGTCATGAACAAAAAGGACAAAAAGATAGGTGAGTAGCTCCGTGGATTTTACTACTGCAAAGTAGCAGGTTCTGTGTGTTAAAGCTGTTTACATTTGTTTCTGGGCATCTATAAAGTCAATATCTGTGTGTGTCCCACTCATAGATTTTTATTTGGGTGTTAATCTTACATAAAAGTAATATTTCATATCAACTATGTGAGGCTAATGAACTTTTATATTGTCTCCCATAACATTGTTTACCAAGCTTCATATCCCTTTATAAAATGAGGGGTTTGGTGTTTTGGTTTTGTTTTTTTTGCCACTAGGGAGATTTACTTGGATTTAGTATCTAAGTTAGAGTTGTCTCCTCATCTCCTCGCTACTGCTATCATCACAAGACTTTGGATAGTGTCATAAACATCATCTTGTGGCCATCAGTTACAATCAGGAATAAACAGTGCATGACAATTTCCCCCCCCTTTGAGATGCTCAGTCTACTTGTGTTAACAAATAAGCAATGAGAAATTTTAGAGGGGGAAGTGACATAAGACAGCACTAAATGCTATTGTCATGTGAAATGAGGAGAAATCTCCTTTATCCTATAAGTACCCATGTTGTGCTGCCCCCAAATTGTGTTGATCAGTGCTATCTAGCATGGGGATAGTTAGGTTTTTCGTGGTGTGTTGGTGAAAACAGCTATCAGTGTTATGTAATTGATGAACATCTCTGCCCCTTTTGGTTCATATAGCTGGCCTTGGAGTATTTTCTCCAAAAATAACTTTTCTTCAGTGGCAGTCCTGCTCTTCTTTTCTTATCCCTACTGCCACTCCCAAAGCACTCAGCTGTTTGCCAACTGTAGTTCATGTGGTATTTTAGTAAGCTGGTTTAGTTCACTAAACCAGAAGAAAACTGTTCATGTTGTTGCCAAGGTGGTTTTCTACTGATTTAGCTTTCTGAAGGTGCTTGTGGGTGAGTCAAACTGGGTTAGGACACTGGAGCAGAAACACCCATTTTGGCTACAGAAAGACTTTAAGTATCAGC
>JANHFX010016233.1:12575-32078 GCA_027560015.1 Chloroceryle amazona
CTAGAAACCTCACCCTGAGGTCAGAAAAACTGACTTGGGACACATTCTTGACTCCAGTTGTCTAGGAGTAGCTCAAGTATCCATGAGGTTAAAAGAGCAGTGTTTCCATCTAGCTACTATTTGTTTGATAGCTAATTAGAATTGAACTTGGACCCCTAATCTAGACTGATGTTTTGGGGTATTTCTGGGGTTGTTCTGCTTATTTGTTTGCTTGGCTTTGTTTGTTGTTCTTCAGATGTGGACAGAGAAGTTTCTTTGTTTTGTTTGTTGTTCTTCAGATGTGGACAGAGAAGTTTCTTTGTTTTGAGGAACACCTTGTGAAACACAAGGAAGTTGCTTAATCTAAACTGAAGATAAAACTGGCGCTATTGCCAGAAAAGAGGTTAGAGTTGATACACCATTGATACAAAAGCTGACCCAGGGATGAAGGTGCCATGGAGAAATGCCTTACAAAAGCTAACGCAGGATGAGAATACACCCTGCTGTTAGTTCCCCCCAAACTATCTTCTTTCATTCATTATCTTACTTTAAGCAGGGTAACGTGGTTTCATGTGGGTCTGAAGGTTGAAGGGGATGTTTGGGTAATGTGGTCTCTTGACAATAACTACATGTAACTGCAACTAGGTAAAAGCAATGTTATCTGAAGATTTATATGTTGGCATGTTGTTTCACACTTTGAAATATCCTTTTCATTTGTAGCTATGGAAGTTCTAAATTATGTTGGTAGAGCTGATGGGAAGAGAGGTGCATGGAGGACTGATAAGAGAGAAGCCAGGTAGTTGTCTTAGAACATTAATTGAAGCACCTGTTATGGCTGTTACGTTGTTACTGTAAGATTTTTTTTCTTCCAGAAATGAGGAAGAAATGTACAAAGTTCTGTTAAGTGATTATGAACAACGCCAAAAACAGCTTTTAGTGGAAAATGCTGAGCTGAAAAAAGTTCTTCAGCAAATGAAGAAAGAGATTATTTCACTTCTTCCACCACAGAAACAGAAACCTAAAGAAAGATCTGAAGATGGTCCAGTAAGTATTCTTTGGTTCAAATTAATTCCTGTGTGGTAGTTTGGCAGTTAGGATTGTCTAGCACAGTTTGGATGCTTGTAAAGAGCAGAGTGCTTGTGTCAGGTTTTCAAACAGCTATAGCTCTTTCAATTTAAACCTGCTTAATTGTCCTGGGCTAGTCTTCTCTTGACCATGTAGACCTCTATGTCTTGGCTCTTTTGGGTAGCATTTGGGTTTGATGTTTGAACAGTACTGTAAAATGGAAGTGCTAGTTCCACTCCGCCTTCAGTGTGTTGTGGGTTTTGGTTTTTATCGTGGAAGAAAGTAGGGCAGGGATAACTTAGTCAATCCTCAAGAGAAGAAAAATCTTTGTCTTATCCTCTTCATGCTGCATAGTGAGTTTATGGGCAGGTACCACTTAATTTTGACAGCAGAACTCAACACTCTGAACTTCTCTAGCCTGAAGATGTGCGAGAGTGAGCAGGTCTTGCTAGCTGGTGCACTCTCTCTGGGGATGGTTCTGGAGGATCTCTGATCACTTCTCTGGTCAGCATTATACTGTCAGGGATCTGAACTCTCTGACAGTCAAATTTCCCTGGATGGAAGACTTTTTTTTTTTTTTAATGTAAGAATTTTCCTTCTCTTCAGTAAACAGTATCCATATACATATTTAAATGAACAGATACGTGGATTTGGAATGGTGGAGTGACTTGCAGCTTCTTGTTTCTGCTTCTACAGGTGCTGTCAGACCCAGAGGAAGATATTGGAGAGTTAAATAAAGAGAATATGTGGGAACTGTCTTGTGAAACTGTGCGAGAGCAGCTTACCAACAGCATTAGAAAACAATGGAGAATGTTGAAAAATCATGTTGAAAAGCTGGATAACCAAGGTGAGGTTCAACTGAATTAAATGGACGTAGAAAATGCTGCTGATAATTCCATTTGGTATCGCGCTCTTGGGATTTACTTGACTGAAGCTAAAACAGAAGAGTTGTGCCCTGGTAGTCTTTGTCAAAGGGCTTGTGATTGGCATTTTTCTGTGGGAGTTTTCATGGTAGGTAGTTAGGGAAGGAATGGCATACCAAGCCTGTTATCATCAGAGAGGACACCATTATAATTTGACACAATAAACAACTTTCTGAAGAAATAATAATTTTTCTCTTAAAAATAATTTTTCTCTAGTAATGTTTGTTGCCTTTCCCCACCTTTTTGAGATGCTAAAGTAATGCAGATGTACCAATTTGAAGTAATTGGATGCACAATAATGTAAATCCTTCTCGAGAGTCTAAGCTTGCCCCATCCATACCTCTGAGGCTTCTTGTGGCATTCTAAAGAGAGCTGGCTGTTGGTATGGTGCAGAGCTCTTCTCATTTCCAGCTGTTAAACAGCGTTAAAAGCATCTAAAAATATATAAAATTCTTTCCTAGTATTATTTTTCCATGCAAGCAAATGCTGCTGCTACCACAGGGATGTTTGCAGTCAAGAATAAGACTGAGAAGGTCACACATGCAATCACAAATAAGAGCAGATGGTCTATGAGGGTATGTTTCTATCATAGAAAGGATTTGAAGAACGCTTGTTCAGAGGAATACTCTGTTTGGTCTAACTGAAGAAATACTTGTAAACATCAGGAAAAATGTTTCAAGTGTTTGCTGTTTTCTTGGCATGACCATTTTTTTTGTGGGCTTTATAGAGATGACCAAGTCTAGCCCTTTAGGATTCAATTAATGTTCAGATGCTGGCATCAGGGGGTCAAAACTGAAGTCATTAACAATTGCTGTGATAGTTATGCATGAAATTAAATAAAGCAGTATGTAATTATACAAAATACACTTTACTCATTTAATTCACTGCCTTACTGGGATGAAAATATGCACACAATGTTCATTAGCTCTCTTTTGCCTTCCCAGGACTTGAAGAAAAAGACTTTCCTTTTATATCTGTGACAAAAGTATGACAGTAACTATATTTATGAACAGACAAGCCCTTCAAAAATGGGCTCAGAAGAATAGGCTAACAGCATGCCAGTGAAAAGAAGTCTTCAGTTGTCTTGATTTTATTTTTTTTATTATTTTTTTTCTTTTAAATAACTGAAACAAGTGTGGTTTTTGTGTGACCCTTCTGTTGTAGTAGGGACACTTGGTTTACCATGGAATGTGAAACAGATACAATTTCACTACCATTTTTTCCCCTCATCTGGCTTTTGTGCATCAATACATGTAGGACCAATTCTGGATTTCTTGTCTCTGATAGAAGTGCTTTGGAATACACTGTGTATCTGTCAGGGTGAAACCACTACAGTCTAAAACCTTGTGTTATTTCTAGGAGTCCCTGATACGAGGGATTTTATTATTTTGGTTTTAAGTAGCGCCTTTTTTTTTCCCCCCCTTAGTGTCACGTGTGCATTCAGGACCTTTGAATGAAAAAGATGTCATTTCAAGAGAAGACCATGAACTGGAAACTGAAAAGCTAGAGCTAGAGATTCAGCAATGTAAAGAAATGATCAAAACTCAGCAACAGCTCTTGCAGGTAGTAAGCTTGAAGTTGTTCTTTTACCTCAGCTATTTTTTTTTTCCATGTGCCACTCTTCTCACCTTTGAGCCTTTCTTCATTCTTTGATAATGCTCTTTAAATAAAATATATGAATGGTTGGTCCAAGTATAGGTGTGTTGTTGTTGGGTTGGTTAGTAATGTAATGAGTTTACCTCCCAAAACCATTCCTACCAGGGCTGCAAAGGTTAGGGAGGCTGAGCTCAGCTGTCTGAACAGGGATGCTTTGCTTGCCATCTGAAGCTCAGCCACTAAGTTGATACTTCCTACATTATTTCCATCTTAAACTTCAACTATTTTTTCTGATGAAACTGAACCTGTGGAAATACTGCACCTCTTAATCACTCCCAAATTAATATTTGTGTCTTTTGTTGCTTTATATCTGCAGCAGCAGCTTATGTCTCCGTGTGACGACGACACCACTCTGTTACTACAGGACTGCTATTTGTTGGAAGAAAGAGAGCGTCTTCAGGAAGAATGGAGACTGTTTCGAGAACAAAAAAAGAATTTTGAGAAGGAACGAAGGAGTTTTACAGAAGCTGCTATTAGATTAGGACTTGAGGTATTGGAGAAGGGAATTTCTATGGAAGATGAGTTACGATTGTTGTAGTTTTACTGCTGCATGCACTGAAGTGCAGGCATCTGATATCTGGTTGTTAACATCTATAGAGAAGGATCATTCTCATGCTGTGTAAAACATATCTTGAGTCATCGAGGGAGTTCATTCAATGAAATGACTTTTGGGGCTGGGAAACCTCTGATGGAATGCACTGTGGAAAGAGGCTGGGTTCATGTGATCTCATAAATTAGCATCTGACGTGGCCATTGTTGGAGGCAGAATACTGTGCTAGGTGGACAAATTGTCTGGCTCGAGACAGCTTGGGTTTTTTATTGTTATGCTGCATAATTTATTGTAAAGACCATAAAATACTTCAGATTTTATTTAAGATACAGGCACAACAATAGCTCACGTGGTAGCAAACTACTGAGTAGTTCACTCAGACAACTACTTATAGATAGGTATTTTGCAACTTGAATTTTATTTCTGTTTCAGTGGATTTTTGAATTTCACATTGGACCTCGAATTCAGCTTTAAAAGTCTTGAGTGATAATAAATTATAACTGTGTGTCTAGAGGTGTTGAAGACTACACTGCAGCCTAAGTGTAACTACCCAGGCTTCTGCTGCTTAAAATGATTAAATATGCAAGGAGAAGCAATGCTGTAAGCTTTGTAGCTGTTGGAAAACTTGCATTGGAGTTCGGCTTGTTCTGTTTTCTACTGACATAGTAGAAATAAGATTATGCAATGGGGAAATCCTGTTTCACTGAGGATTTCTGGAGGTGAATTAAAAGGCTTCGTGCTTGATTCCAGAGCCGCTGGATCTCTGGAGGTTGTCTTTTAGCCATTCTTTTCCTTTTCTGTGCTCAGAGTGGTTTTTCCTTGGCAAATGAAACACCCCCCTGTCTGTCCCAGTTTTGGACAGAAGTAATAAGTGCTATTTTCAATGTCACTTTTATCTGTTTAGGAGAAGGCTCAGGGTTGAGGTTTAAGCAGTAATCCTTACTGGCAGCTGCCCAGGGATGCAGGCTACCTGCAAGAGGTAGTGCTGTGCTGGGGGGAAGGAAGATGAGCACAGGAGACAGTGGCAGGAGAGTGTGTCACTGGAGTGGAGAACAGTCAAATGAGAGGATTAGTCAGAGCACTGGGAAACAAACCATGGGGTTTGGCTTGTAAATAAATATATCCTCAGCTAATCCTCACTGGATTCAAAACGTTGCTCGCGTGACTAATTTTGTGTTAAACTGATGATTTTTTTTCTTTTTCCTGGACACTTTAACTCTGGCTTTCTTAGAATAGCAGCAATTTAATGTGGACTAAGCTTGTTCCTGTGATCACAAATGTAAAGTGTCACTTCTTTTCCTAGAGAAAGGCCTTTGAAGAAGATAGAGGAGCATGGCTGAAGCAACAGTTCTTAAGTATGTCTACTGATTACAAGCACTCAGAAAACATGACAACTCCTAGTGCCTTCTTAGGAAGTAAGTATTTGGTTTAAATTATGTTCTTGTAATATGGTGGCTTCCCCTCCCCTTATCAAGTAGAAGATGCAAATATGAACAAAAAGTATTAAAAAAACCCCTAAAAACTTCTCAAGACCAACTTTATCTCTGTGTGCCTGTACCTGTCAGGTTAACTGATGGCTTGAAATCTCTTCTGTTTAAAAGGGAAACATGATAACTCCCTCCCTGATAATTACTTACATAATGAATATTTCTTTGTTTTGTTTTGTTTTTTTTTTTAATTTTTTCTTTTCTTTGAAGCCAACATGTTTATTTCCCATCCCCTCATGCCTGACTATGGTTGTGCAGTGTTCTGGTCTTCACCACTGAGCCTTCAATACTTTCTAAAGGGTTGGATCATGTGAGACCAAAAAAAGGGTTATGTGGGAGGAAGAATTAACAACGGCCTCTTAAATAGTTTCTTGTGGCAGCCAACATTTAAAGCTAAATGTGTGAAACACCTGGCAAGTAAAGATAGCTTGAATTTGTGTTCTTAATGAAGCAGCCTGCTTCATGTTCTGGATTCTCCTTGTTTCTCCTCTGTAATTCCCGTGGTGCTTCTGTAAGTCTGAAATAAAATGATCTTCCACAGTAGGAAAACCCTTTCTTTTTAGGAACACAATTGAATGGTTTCACTTAATGATCCGTGAGCAACTTGATCTGTTTAACACTCATTGTACACTAAAGATTTTGATTTATAGCTGCCTTTTTCCAAATTCTTGTGTTTCTGGATGTATTTAATGCCATATTTTCTCTTCTAAATGGCATTTTCCCATCTTATTATAACTTCTTCCAATTCATGTGAGAGATTTGAAATCTAAATGCGGGGAAGAGTTAGTAGGGGTTGAGATGCCCCTGCCAAGTTTGGCCATGTCTCTCCATTGACT
The DNA here is from genome assembly GCA_027560015.1 of Chloroceryle amazona. NCBI lineage: Eukaryota > Metazoa > Chordata > Aves > Coraciiformes > Cerylidae > Chloroceryle > Chloroceryle amazona. Next base: position 19,072 of record JANHFX010016233.1, read on the forward strand.
TAAGTGATGGATGCTAAGGCATCTACCTTACTGCTTTTAGTATTTTTCTGTATTCTGAATTAGCAAGTTCTCATGTTGATGTTAATAACTGTGTGTGCGTGCTGGAGAATTAATTTTTTTATTTAAGGAGTAAAAAAGCTTAACTGTTTGTAAAGTTAGAAACTTTACATCTAAGTGGCTTTACACTTGACTTCAATATAACTATTTGCATCACTGGGTGTGCTTATTGATGCTTCCTTTTCAATCTAGAAACCTAATTTTAACATCATTCAATAACATCAAGTGTACTTACACAATTCTATCGCAGATCTGTAACAAGATTTACTCTCATAGACAGAGATGTTTGTTTGGCTTTTTTAAAGCAGAAGACATGAAGAAGCAAGTCCTTCAAATGTTTTCAGCTGATGATTTGTGTATCTCATAGGCTCTGACCAAGACAATCGGTTAACGAAATCTACATCTCAGCAAAGAAAAGCTCCCTGTATTTCGAATGGTCCTGTTTCACCAGAACCCTGCCAGACATCTCAGTATACGACACTTAACAGGTATCTGGAATCATGATGTTTGGTCAGGGCAAGCAGCGTTCTCAATGTAGGCTGGGAGAGGACATGCTAGAGAGCAGTCCTTTGGGAAAAAGACTAGGGGGTGCTAGGAAATGAAAAGCTGGACGTGAGCCACCAAGGTGCAGTGGCAACCCAGAAGGCCAATCCCATCCTGGGCTGCATCAAAAGAAGTGTGGCCAGCAGATGGAGAGAGGGGATCCTGCCCCTCTGCTCTGCCCTGGTGAGACCTCAGCTGGAGTGCTGTGTCCAGCTCTGGAGCTCCAAACACAAGAAGGACGTGTTGGAGCGTGTGCAGAAGAGGGTCACAAAAATGATCAGAGGGCTGGAGCACCTCTCCTCTGAAGACAGGCTGAGAGAGTTGGGGTGGTTTGGGCTGGAGAAGCAGCAGCTCTGGGGGGGCCTTACAACAACCTTCCAGTACCTGAAAAGGTGCCTGTAAGAAAGCAGGGGAGGGTCTCCTCTCAGGAGCTTGTAGGGGCAGGACAAGGGGTGATGGCTTTAAGCTAGCAAAGGGTACATTTAGGTTAGACATTAGGAAAAAGCTCTTTAATCCGAGGGTGATAGATCACTGGAACAGGTTGCCCAGAGAGGTGGTGGAAGCCCCATCCCTGGAGATGTTCAAGACCAGGCTTGATGAGGCCCTGAGCAGCCTGACCTAGGTAGAGCTGTCCCTGCCTATTGCAGGGGGGTTGGACCAGATGACCTTTAGAGGCCCCTTCCAACCCAATACATTCTATGAGTCTATGTTGCAGATGATTTTTATATTGCTAAACTATCTGTGGAGCACAGAGACTAAATTGTGATTACTTCAGAAAGGCTCATTCAAGGCTTATGATTGACATATAGCACAACCAGATTCAAATCCTATCATAATCCCAGTATTATGTTCCTATCCAAACCATGATTTATTTGCACTGTAACATTCTATTTTATTTTTCCCCAGTTCCAGTCCTGCATCAAAAGAACCTGCTGGAGACAGCAAGCCAAATCAGTGGGTGGAAAGTGGCAAAGAAACCACCAAGTAATGCACAGTGATGGGAAGACCCTGGAGTTGGCACTCTATGTAGAAACTTGCACATAGAACAACTGCCTTAGACATCCTAGGGTTGCCTGTTGGGTTGGTTGTTTTTTTGTTAGAGTATTTTTTGTTCATAAACTTGCTCTAAAGTGAAACAGAATAGTGTGAGTTTGATCGTTGTTCTAGAGGATTACGTGGTGGATCTGAATTGTGGCGTGTGCGTGGATGTGATGTGTGCACATGGCTTTTATTTTTTAGCCCCTTTTTTTTTGCCTCGTTCTTGCAACACTTGAAAGCAGATAATTTAAAAATATATGAAAGCTTTGATATTTTTCTAGTACCAGAAACCCTGGTTCTGTGAATGAAGCAGTGGTCTGAAACTTTGACTAACAAAGTATTGGATCCTAACGTTACCTTTCATCACGGGCAGAGAGAGCACTTTTAGAAATGGTTTAATTATTGGAAATACTCATTTGCATCTCAAGTACAACCGGCATTAAAACTTCTTTTGCCTCAACTTGAATGTACAGTACACTGTAGATTTTTAACAAAACAACTTCTATATTTATTAAGTTGTGTGAATTGAAAATACCTCTTTGATATTTCAGATGAATTAAAGTGCAAAACCTTTATATATTTGTAAATAGACAAAGTGATTCTGTGGAGAAACCATGAAATGAAACCCATGCGTACATAGTATTATTTTACATGGCATTATAAATTGTTTTATAGTGATCCTGAGTTTACAGGTGCATTAGGGCTTTTCAGGGGTTCTGTCAGGAACCTGATTATTTCAGATGTGAACAATAAACGTGTAACTCTATTGTAAGAAACTCTGCTTCTGTGTTTTGCGTGCACTTCTTTTAAGCTGTCCTGGTTGTAGGGCTGTACATGACCTCAGCAAATCTGATGCTGGTTTTCTGTTAGGTTTTCCTTTTACTTGACTTCAGAATATTTATTTTTTTTTTTTCTTTTTGGTGTGGTCATTGGGAAACGTTTGGTTTATAATAAAAATAGCTAAGTAGAAGTGTGATGATTCAAAGTCACCTGACTCAAAGCAAACCCTTTCCTTGCCCATTTCAAATCAATCTCCCCTCTTGTTGGTTTCCATGCATCTGTGAGCGTGTGTATTGCTCTGATCTTAGTGTGATGGACCTTCGGGAAGAGGTCTAAAACTCCTGCCTGTCTCAGGGTTATAGGAAGGAAATTAACACAGGCTTAGAATCCTTCCCTGAAACTGCATTGCTGCTCTCCTGGTTATCTTCAGAACTGGATGTAAGGGAGGGATTGGACTGCCTGGAAAAATAGCAATTGAAAAACAGAGGAAGGAGAAGAAACTGGACTTCTCCAAGAAGCTGAGACAGCAGCACTTTCTGCTGATCAGCTCGCTGAGCTGAGCTGAAGTAGCCAACCTGCAGAGGGCATTTGTAACGTGGCCCTCGCTTCAGGGAGCTGAAGTGTGTATCACATTATCAGTCAGCTTTCTGATGTACAGGGAGGCGGGTTGGAAAGACCACACAAATAACACCCTACTTCTTTTTTAATTCATTTCCAGCTAGTTCGTTATTCCAGACCTTAATTCCCTTATGGTGGCATTATCCGTGTGCCACTAGGGGCTGCTGCTGTTCCAAAGTCATTAAGGTGTCCTCCCTCCTGCTTTAGGGGACACTCGAGTGCATTCAGGGTAGTTGGACTCTTATTGGACAGTTTTCCTTCCTTGTAGCAAATTTTAGGGTAGTAATGCCTTTGCACAACAAAAGTTTGCTTATTTTTTTCTTCGTGCCTATTGGCTGATTAGCACTTAACGAGCATTTTGTATTAATTTTTTGCTTTCACCTTCTGCAACTCTTCTTCTAGAAGTGGAAAGTCCTTTGAACACCTCTGGAAGAACCAGCTGTGCTAGAAGTGTCTATACAGTTGAGTCCTGAGCTGACCTCTTAGCCCTGGCCTGGTTATCTGGTGTATAGATTCCATCCTCTGACCGTAAAGAAAACATGCCTGGAGTTTTGGGATTGCTCTCTACGCTTTTAAATGTGAAGCTACTGTGAATAAGGGTATGAATACTGCAGATGGTTGGTTTGGGAGGATGGTGACACTAGTAATGCTTTATTTTGCGGGGGAAGCACTTTCTCATGTAGAGTGAAAAAGCAGCAGTGCTTAAATGGAAAGATCATATAGATATGATCTTTAAATATAGATCATATTAGGTTCTTTCAATTTCTATATCCTATAGATAGGATCTTTCATATCATATAGCCCTGATCTTTCAATATAAGCATTGCTGCTTTTTCAATCTACATGAGAAAGTGTGTTTACCATAAATACCAGTCTGGTTCATACCAATCCATACAGGATTAGATTACAGCTGCTAATTTTTTTCCCTTTCATCCCCAGGGGTTGAGGATGACATAATTTTTTGCAAAACACACTGTATAGCAAAAAAAGAATAGTTGAAAACCAGGAAACATATTCTCTACAAAACAGATCTCTTCCTAATTTAAAGAACCACTTCCACCAGCTTTTGCAGACATGGCCTATTGGCCTTTTGTCCTTTGGCAGGAGAAAAATAATCCCATGTGTATGAAAAAAACAATTAAAATCAGACTGTATCCCTGCTTTTTCTCAAGGTTTATTTGGTGTATGCTTCAACCAGGTCGAGGTAACTAATGAATCCCCAGGATAATAGCAATTTTAACAGGTTATTCTTGAAAGGAAGATAGAAGTACTTCCAGGATAATGGTGATGCTGTGTACGTTCAATCTCTGTAGCTACAACTTGTGCTGCCTTTTTTTCCCTTTAACTTGCAGTTACCCCAAAGTTTTTGTGTGTGAAGGCACTGAAGACATCTTGCTTTTACTTTCTTCCCTTCCAACCCCTCATCTAATTTGCAAGAGAAGTAGATGACAAGATAGGAAAGCAGTTGATAGACCCAAAAACTGATTCTAAAAGTTCAAATTATCCGATGATTTGTCAATATATTTGACCTGTAGTCTTCACGGGGGACAGCACAGTTGCTCTTTAATCAAGAAAATCAAAAAATAATTTGAAAATACCCCCCCCAGCATCCTTTGTGCTGTTAGACACCGTATTCCTGCTCTTTGAGTCAAGTTTTGAGTTGTACAAGATGTGAGGCTGGCTGGAGCGCGTAAGAGGTGAGTTTGTTTTAAAGAAATGTTCAGTGATAAATTAATTACAACTCTAGGGAAGAGCTTGCCAGCATCGTAGTGAAAATTTTGTCACCTAAAGCACAAAACCTGCTTCTTCCCTTGAATATAATCTATTGATAAACTTGGAAAAGACATTTCTTGCTAACATCCCTCCTAAAACCTAAACTTTTGCAGGGAGCATGATGGCAGTTCCCAAAAAGAGAAGGGTTTACAGCCCTGAGGAGACCTGTTTGAAAAAGTCTCTTGTGGGACAAACAACCCAGGAAGAGCAGTAGAGAGTGGGAGACTAGAAACTGCTGGGATAGAAAATAAATATTCATTTGTGCCACAAATCATGTGCCTGTGGCTAATCTTATAGGTGGTGTGGGAATAGAAATAAAGCACCTGAATAACCAGTACTTTGTAGATGTTGAATTAGAGTGGGATTCCCATTTTTTTTTGTGTGTGACTTGAAGCCAAGTTTATTGCATTGCCTGTAGTTACCCCTCCAGAAACACCTTCTGACTTGGAAGCCCTTCTGCATTTTTCTTGCCTAGTTTTGTTGATCCAGCTGTCACACAGCTTGCTTGGGAAGACTGTGACTTTTTAGGGGGTTAGGGGATGTTGCCCAGAATTCATTTCTGCCTTTGGGTGAGTATCAGTCTTGCCATGCTCAAAAAGGGCTACTAGGTCTTGGCATCCCTGCTTGCCTCCATGGCCCTGAGATCTCTAGAGGGAAGACCACATGTGGGAACCTTTCTGGGCTGTCAATGGAAATCAGTGGTGACTCTGCTGCAAGCTGACACCAGTCCAGGTACGGGGCTGTATTTTCTATTTGGCTTCTTAGGAAAAGCAAAATATCTAGCTGACCTGCAGTCCTGTTCCCTCTGCTTTGCTGCTAAGAGTCTTTTAATTGTTCACGTTTAGCTGTCATTTACCTTGGAAGAAAAAATATTGACAGATTGCTTATGAAATCTTTGTTCATTTAAAAAATATTCCTGGTCAGTGTGACCAGACCTGAAAGGACACATTGATCTTCTGATTTATTTATATATATATATTCCATATGTACAGCTTTTCAGTAGGATGTTAAATGTTCTTTGATACACATGAATATAAGCGTAGCAAGAGTTTAGCTTCCTCATCTCCTGTCTACAGAGGTGGGTGGGTGTAAACCAGTGCTGAGGGAAGAAAAAGAACACGGTTACCGCATGTGACACTGACTCTGCTGTGTTAATTGTGCCACTATCAGTTAGATAACAGTTTGGGTCAGATGCTAGGTCAGCATAACCTGGGCAAAATCAGCCTAATCTGTGGCAGGACCAGCTGTGACACGATCCAGGAAATGAAGCAATATGTTTCTTGTAAATTTATTGTAAATTGTTTTACTAGGATAAGTAGAAACTTTTACATAGCCCAGCAAAGTGCTTGTGTGAGAGACTCGGTGAGACGTCAGGGTATCATTTGATTTCCATTATCCCCTCTAAAGAGCAAGTATGATTGCAAAAAGAGAAGTGTTTACACAAACTGATAAAAAACTTGAGAATTCAGCAGAACACAGCCACGTGTTCCTCAGCTTTCTTCCATAAAAGTCTCACCATGTCCAGCAGAGCCCCATTCACCTTCACTATGAGGGGGATCATACTTGCAGTTGTGCTCACCCTTGTAGGTAAGCCTACTCATCCCTTCATCAGCTCTCTTTCCTGAGATTTCCTTATGTTCAGTAGCAACAATTGGATGTAGACTGAATGGTATTGATCTGATTTTCCATATATATTTTTTTTTTTCTGCAGGTAGCCAGAAGTTTGACATTGGTAAGTTAACTTTTATCATTTTTTTTTCTCAGTGGCTTTGTTACGATTTCTATTTAGCAGAACGTGCTTGAAAGTATTGTGAAAATGGCTGGTTTTCCCCACAGACCCTGGATTCAGCAGCAGAAAGAGCCACTTATACGGCTATGAAGGCTGGGTGTTGAATGGGTTTCAAGAAAAAAGTTTAGCCCAAGTCGGCGTGCGCTTGAGCAGCAAGCTGGAGATCAGTGGGCTGTCGGAGAGCACTTACCTCCTCAAGGTACCCGGTCTTCTGCCAACAAAGTTCACCATGCAATCACAGTCACAGTTGTATCTAGCTGATCTGTGGCTAGGAAAGCTGTAGGCAACACAACTGGAGACTCAGCGCTGTAGAAGTCAGAGGATGATCTGCAAACTAAAGTTTCAGAAGCGCTAGGAGATTTGGCATCGGGTCTGGTGTTTGTTGTGGAAATTGTTTGTAGCAGGTGTTCCTCAAGACTTTGTGCTGGAAACAGAGGTGCCTAAATCAGGGATTCTCTTAGAAAATGGTTATTTCAAACTCAGAATTGGTTTGAGTGTCTTAAGTTAAAGATTTGGTTCTAGTCTCAGTTTGCTTCTAGTCTCAGAACACGTTTCCAACTTGTCTGGAAGTCAGGAGTTGGTCAAGTACAATCGTTGTCATTCAGGCAATTAATAAACATAGCCTTTAAAAGTGGTAAAAGCTGAAGATAAAAAGTGATAAACGATTAAAAAATGAAAGGCATCAAAAAGGAGCATGTAATAATAGTTAGTGTTTGGATAAAGCAGTAGAAGGTCTGTACCTGTGCAATCACACCTCTGCCAACATCACGAGAGAAAGGACCCAACCCATCCAAAATAAACAGGTTGCAGAAAAATACTTTTAGTTGCCTGTTTAATTTGGTTACAAATTCACTTTGGGCACCGAGTTCCCTGACAGAGCTCTCACTGTTGTAGCTGAGCTGTAGATCTTTCCCTGATGAGGGCAGGATGTCACAATTATGGGCTAGGGACTGTGTTTTGTGCTATGGTCTTCATCTTCAGCCTGAAATTCTTACACTAGGCTGTGCTCTGAGGCACCTAAACTGGCAGGAACTTTGACCCAAGTTACTCCAATTGCTTCTGATTTACACTGAGTATGGGGAAAAAAATTGGCTCATTTAAGCCATTCCCAAATAGGAATCAAATACAGCAACTGATTTAGTTAAAAAAAAACCCAAGCAAACAAAAAAAATCAGCTCTGGAAGGGATGAGTTCAAATGAAACATTCTAAAACTATACTTTTTGACATTTAGAATGTTAGGAAATTTTTTAAATGCTGAATTTCACCTAAAGCAGGATATTTACTTTAAGGCTGCAAAAATAGGGAGAATTTTATTGGAAATTTTGTAATTAGTTTTTGAATCAGCTTTTCTCCCTATAGAGTTAATGCAATTAAAACGTTTAAAGTGTTCCTGGGAGATAAGAGCAATGTGTTAACTGCCTCTGTCAGATAAAATAACACTGCTGAGCCCACAGGATTTGTACTGGTTTTACAATAGCATAAGCAAGAGACAAAAGAATAAACTGCTGTATGAATTTCTAAGCCTACATTTGGAAGGGGAGAGTATATAACTAGCGACTCTCAATTTCTTTGTTTGGCTGTTTAGTACCAAAACAATTGTATTCACAAAAGCATCTTTGCTTAATTTCCTCCCAGATCCGCTCTCCACAGTTCGAGGAATACAATGGCATCTGGCCCAGGGACCCTTTCACTCGATCTTCCAAAATCACCCAGATGGTTTCTTCGTGTTTTACCCGGCCCTTCAAGTTTGAATACAGTAGCGGACGGGTCGGAAACATTTATGGCCCAGAAGATTGCCCTGATATCTGTATTAATATAGTGAGAGGAATACTGAACATGATCCAGATAACCATTAAAAAGTCCCAGAATGTGTATGAATTGCAAGAGGTTTGTTGGTTTTGTTGGCTTTGTGGTTTGTTGGGGTTTTTTTTCCATTCTGAATCTCCTTTACTGAAAGGATGTGTTCTCTTCGGGTGCTCTTCCATCCATTTTCTGTCTATGTGCATCTACTTTCACATGTTCTTCATCCAAAAAAAGCACAACTTTCATTCATATAGAAGAAAAAATGTGTAATATGTGTTGAACGAATTATCTGGGCTGGATTCTTTTTCAGACATCTCTTTAAGACTTAACGTGCAGTCCTTTGAAGAGAAAAGAATTATCAGCCATGAATGTATTTGTTATATGGCTTCCCCAATAGAGCTACTTGATCCATTTTATTTGTTCATTGTTGATCTTAATTAAGCAGTGATTTTTTCATTTTAAACTCTCTTCTCTGCCTACTGTTCACGTCTGGTTTTGAGGATTAATTAATTGTGTGCGTAATGGTAACAGGTTTCAAAACCTAACTGAGATTGTTCCGTAGGTCCTTAGCATTGCACTGCTGCTTTAGCATCTTTCTTCAGTAAAATGTCTTCTCACGTAGTGAAATCCTGACATCCCTGGGAAGTCTCATTATCTGTACTGACTTGCCAGGCTGGAGTTGGTGGTGTTTGCCACACAAGATACGTTATCCAGGAGGACAGGAAGAACGGCCGAGTCTCCGTTACCAAAACTGTAGACCAAAATGATTGCCAGGAAAAAGTGAAGAAGAGCATTGGAATGGCTTACATCCACCCGTGTCCCGTCGACGTGATGGTACGTGAGATGTGAAAAGATCTTCCTAATTCTAAGCACGTTATGCTCTGTTGCCATTCACTCTTTGGGTGTCTCTGTCCTCCTCCAGAAGGGAAGGCTCATAAAAGGGACTACGGCTTTCTCCTACAAGCTGAAGCAGTCAGACAGTGGTACCCTCATCACAGAAGTAGTGTCACAGCAGGTGTATCAGATCTCCCCACTCAGTGAACCTACCGGCGTTGCCATCACCAAAGCAGGGTAGGTCGGACATGGGCTTGCTTCACAAAGGGAGAATAATTATAGATTCTGGCAGCCTCTTTCACCCCCAATTGCAATGAAATGAGACCTGAGCTCCACAGCAGTTGGGTACATCTGTGAGTACCCGTACTTGGGGTTTCCACACTTCTAAAAATTCGGTGAACCATTCTTTATTTGTACTCTGTTGAACCTGGCACTACAATTATGTGGAAGAAGAAGCAGAAAAGTTCTTTTGCTCACTTACACTGTAAGAATGCAACTTTACTACTGTAACCCAAAAAAGGGCTAGTGGTGTCAGGAGGAAGATGGTGCACATCGAAATAAGGTCATTGATTATACCATCAGTAGCTCTCATTCAGAAGAAAATGGTTTAGCTCCTCGGAGTATTTCAGTGCAGATAACTCTTAATACTATTTTGTTCCACTCAGAAGGCTTTACCCATTAGTAATCTGTAAGATTTAACTGTGATAAGAGCAATGATAAAGAGTAAATCTGTTAAAATCACAGCATCACCAAACAGCCAAGGCAGGTGGAGGGAGAGAGCTAACTCATTCCTGCTGTGCCACTTGTCTCTTGACAGGCAACAGCTCACCTTGCTTGAAGTGCGAAGTGAACGGGGGAGCGCCCCGGAGATTTCGATGCGGAGCTACGGAGGTCTCGGGTACCAATTCCCACCAGTGCTGCCACAGATGCCACTGCAGCTAATCAAGACAAAAAACCCCGAGCAAAGGGTACGGTCTCTTTAGGTCTTCAGATTGCTTTCCTAATACAAATAACAGAGGAATGACCGTAAGTTCCAAAGGATTTAATTACACGTGTCCTCTCTTTCTCACGTTTTGTAACAGATAGTGGAAACTCTGCAACACATAGTCCTGAACAACCAACAAGATTTCCACGACGATGTTCCGTACAGATTCTTGGAGCTCGTCCAGCTCTGCCGGGTAGCAAGTGCTGATACTCTTGAGTCCATCTGGAGACAGTTCTCAGATAAAGCCCGCTACAGGTATTTCATTGTATGAACTTAGGAGAAAGGTTTCCATTTTGGAAGTGGTTGGGCACTGGACCAGGCTGCCCAGGGAGGGGCTGGAGTCACCATCCCTGGAGGGGTTTAAAAACAGAGTAGATGTAGCACTTGAGGCTGTGTGCTAGTGGATAGGGAGATGTTGGGATGAAGGTTGGACTCGATGATCCTAGAGGTCCTTTCCAACCACACTAAGTCTATAATTCTATGAATTGGTTCTAGTTTGTTTGGTTTCTAACCCGCTTGCAGGCGATGGCTGCTGAGTGCGGTTTCTGCGACAGGCACCACAGAAGCCCTCAAATTCATCAAGACCAGAATTCGCAGTGATGACCTTAACTACCTTCAGACTCTTCTAAGTGTTTCTTTTGCTCTCCATTTACTGCAAGCTGATGAGCACACTGTTCAAACAGCAGCAGTGAGTAAATCCACGTGGATTTTTCCTATCCCATAACAAAAGGAATGATAATTAATGCCCACCTTTAAAGTACATTGGAGACTGGATTCTCCTCTCTTGTATGCCAATTTCGTGCAAATGTTGAACCATTAATTTCTGTTGTGGCTACAGACACGAGGAGATGCATCCCTGTGCCTTCGTTTCGCTGTAAGGATATAAAAGCCATTCTCCCATAACAGCTTCTGAGAGTCATTCCCATTTTAGTTTGCTGGGATAACATGCCAGGTCTTCTACAGACAAAACTTTGTCCACTTCAATCTTTTACTTCTGAAATAAATGGTGACATCCGTGTTATGTCACTTGAATAGCTCTTTTAATTGTAAGCTATTCCTAGAAACTGAAGTGCTTCAAGTGGAGGTATTAATGCAAACATCAAATATTTTACCACTATAATGACTTTGTGTCATTCTTTTTTATTCTGAACGGGATTTTTCCCATCTCTAGTCAATATTCTTCTTCTCAAATAGGAAAAAAAAGGATATGATGTGAGAATGCATCATTAATATAACATGTCATGCCAAGGATATTCCATTTGTAGTATGGAATGTATTATTTACCCATAATCTTTGCACTTTCAGTGTTATGCCCTATGAGGAAAATCAAACTGGTGCTACGTAAACTTCCATACGTGCCTATTTACATTGCAACTAGTGGGGAATTAATCTCCTAAGTGAAACTTGCAAATAAAATGTCTACAAGCTGATTTAACCTGTTTGGATGTGAACGTTCATAATATTGAAGCTGCTCCCCTCAGATAAGCTCTGATAATTTTTCCCACTCTAAGTGTTATGCACTGTATTAAATAACAAATTAAAGTTGTTTCCCCCCTGCCCCCCAGGATTTAGTGACCAGTTCTCGAATTCAGAAGAGTCCCATGCTTCAGCAAGTTGCCTACTTGGGATACAGTTCTGTGGTCAATAGATACTGCTCTCAGACCTCAGCTTGTCCTAAAGAAGCTCTTCAGGTGGGTGGCTTTTTTCTCAGGTTGTTTTAAATGGCTTAGTAATGTTCATTACATCAGCTTAATTCTTTTAAGATACAGTCCAACAATGGCAATTTGGATTTACAAGTACATATTTCATAGGTCTCCTTGAGAACAAAGGCAACAAATCATCTTACTAATGTAGATATTTCCTTCATCAAAAGCACAGTTTTCACATTGTAAGGTAAAATCCTGGGAGGAGCCATTGCTGAATAATCTTATTAAAACCAGTTGGTTTATTGCGACGGGCTTTTCAGAACATAAGGGCAGCAGTGTGGACAATCTATACATTAGCAAGAAAAGCCTGAACTGTGCTTTCCCCGTAGCCTATCCATGACCTGGCAGATGAAGCCATCAGCAGAGGCCGTGAAGACAAGATGAAATTAGCTCTGAAGTGCATTGGGAATGTGGGAGAACCAGCCAGCACCAAGCGCATCCTGAAGTTCCTACCCATATTTTCATCCAGTGCTTCTGACATTCCCACCCACATTCAGATTGATGCCATAATGGCCTTGAGAAAAATAGCTTGGAAAGACCCCAAACCAGTAAGTATGATCTGTCAGAGATTTATTTAGTGAATTGGAGTATATATACTATAAAGGGTAATGAATTTAAGGGGATCATGTCTGGGGATTCAGCATGTGTTTTAAAAAAAGATTATTCTTAAGAACAACACAATACAATTTTATATTTCTACTGATGTTTTCTGCTAAGCTGTAATAATTGTTAGTCAGTAGGAAGCTTCCGGAAGGATAACAACAGTGTTTTTTTAGTCATCTGTCATAACCAACTAAGTCCAGTGCTAGTTACATATCTGGTGGAAATTTAGCCACCTAAAGATCGAACATATAATTTAACCTGCCTCAGTAGTCAAGAGAAGAGAGAAAGACCCTTTTTACTGACCTCCTAGGCAGAACACTGACACTGCTCCACCTCTTTTAGAGCTTCCCCTTAAGGCTGGATGGGTCACTGCTGATCTGCTGAGGTTGCTGGTGTGGTGAGCGTAGCATCACAGAATGGCAGGGGTTGGAAGGGACCTCTGGAGATCAGCGAGTCCAACCCCCCTGCCAGAGCAGG
>JANHFX010016233.1:32178-57144 GCA_027560015.1 Chloroceryle amazona
CCTTCTCCTTGCCCCCCACCCTGCAGAGATTTGTAACCATTCATCAGCTCCCCTCTCAGGCTTCTCTTCTCCAGGCTAAACAGCCCCAGGGCTCTCATCCTTTCCTCAGCACAGAGATGTTCCAGCACAGACAAGACTCCTGCCATTCAGATGGTTTAGATATAGGAGCTATGTGAGACAGCAGCCCCTCAGACTGTCTTTGGTGAGCTGCTGAAGCTCTCCCTTTAAAAGTGGTCTAAAACAGTGAAGCATGCTCGCTGAGTCAGTGGAGTATTCCAAAGACTGGATCTATCTTATTAACAGCCATTGTGTCTTCCAAAGTTATTCACAAATCTTTGAACGTCAGCAATGCAAAAAGCTATGCTGATGACTTTTGACTGTACTGTGAATGTATTGACCCAATACATTGCTACATGGACTTTTACTTCAGCTTCTGTGCCCACACTTCTCCATGGTCTTAATAAAACGATGTGGAAATATGCAGAAAAAAATAAAAAAGAAATGAAGAAACCTTTCTGCAGGGACAACGACATCCTCTCCCATATTCCTTACAGCTCCCGTGTGGAGCCAATCTGCACAAAAGTCACCATGCTTGGTAATTCCAGACACGGTTTTCTCTCTGCAGGTGCAGGGGTACCTCATTCAGATCCTTGCAGACCAGTCGCTTCCCCCCAAAATGCGAATGATGGCTTGCGCCGTCATCTTTGAGACGAGGCCTGCCCTTCCTTTAATAACAACCATAGCTAACGTGGCAATGAAGGACAGCAGTCTGCAAGTGGCCAGTTTTGTGTACAACCACATGAAGGCTTTGTCAAAGAGCAGTTTGCCATACATGTACAACATGTAAGTAGAGATGGGAATGACTTTGGTGAGTGAGCTGCGAATAATTTATGTCGTGTGCTCGTTACGCGAGCACTGCGCGTGCTGGCAAACTGCATTCAGTTTATAATCTGATGGGGTGCTGCTTATTTCTGGATATTATCTGATTTTCTTTAGATCTTCAGCTTGTAATATTGCCCTCAAGATGCTGGCCCCCAAATTGGACAGGCTGAGCTATCGGTATAGCAAGGTCGTGCACATCGGTGGTTACTTTGGTGAGTAAAAGCATCTAAATGCCCAGGAATTTTTCACTTCAGAACCCCATTCCTAAGAGACATTAAGTCCTTTGGAGAAATACCACATTGTGTGTTTCAGTAAGAAATTGAATTAAATGTGACAGCTGCATATTTAAAAGTACCTGAGAAGCCCTTTATTAGTTTGGCCCTAAATAGTTAAAATCTGTGTAATGATAAAACTTAAGAGTTGGCAATGGAAAAAAGCTGCTCAATATGATCTTAAATGATGAGCAGAATGGATAAAAAAAAAAAGAAAAGAAAAAAAGGTTTGCCTTTTGTTTGCTTCTGCCATAGATAACTACAAAGTTGGTGTTGCTGGAGATATCTTTGTTATGAACAGCCCAGGAACGATGTTCCCATCAGCAATAATTTCCAAGCTAATGGCATATTCTGCAGGGTCAGTGGCTGACTTGTTGGAGGTAAATAGTTACCAAAGTCAATAATAAAGCAAATCAAAGCTAAAACTGACGACAAAGTTTTGTCTCTGTGAGTATATTTCAGACTGCTCCTTCTCGTGTTGTTTTGGTAGGTTGGTGTCCGCGTGGAAGGCATCACAGACGTCATCGTGAAGAAAAATATCCCATTTGCTGAATATCCTGCGTACAAAAAGATCAAGGAGATTGGAAAAGCTGTAGGTATTTTCAGTAGTGCAATGTGTGGGTTACACAGTATGGGGTACTAGGGAGGCTTCTTGTTCTAGGTAAAACCTTTCTTGGAAGGCAAATTACCTGCCTATTTTCAACCTTCAAGATCTTCAAGTCCAACCATAGTGTCATTAAGGTTGGAAGCAACCTTCAAGGTCATCAAGTCCAACCATCATTATCATGACCTAAACCGTGTCCTGCAGTGCCACATCTGGATGGTTTTTGAACCCCTCCAGGGCTGGTGATTCCACCCCCTCCCTGGGCAGCCTGCTCCAGCTGGGTTTAGTGGTACTAGAGATACTAATGGCTTTGTGTGTTATCGCATAGCGCTGGATGGGAGGCTGTCTGTGGGCACCTTTAATGCCAGGGAGTAAGACTGAAGACACTATTAGTGTCACATTAGTGACACCACGCTATTTACAAAGCAGTGAAGACCCACAAGCAGCTTAGTTGGTAATGGGTTTGATCCCCTTGCTGAATTACCAAGTGTTGCATTAAGGACTTTTGCTTGTTTCTTTGTCTGTTCCCTAGCTGCTGGGATGGAAGGAACTGCCAGAAGAAACTCCCTTGATATCAGTCTACTGGAAACTATTTGGCCAAGAGTTGACCTACATCAACATCAACAAAGAAGTCCTGCACCAGGCTGTGAAGGTACCAGGGACCCATCTACTTCTGTTTGAGAGATTTGACCCCATTGTACTTTTACATCCCAACCTCTTGGTTCTTCCTTTTACTGCAGTCTGTGCTAGAACCCACTGACAGGAACGGAGCGGTGAAGAGAATCGCCAGCCAAATCCGGAACGGCATCGCAGGACAATGGACACAGCCAGTGTGGCTGGGAGAGCTGCGATACATCGTTCCTACCTGCACCGGTCTGCCACTGGAGTACGGGTCGTACACCACTGCTCTGGCACGTGCTGCAGTCAACGGTGAGTTGGGAAGTGCAAAATGGGTTGTGTGACCTCTGAGCAGGGGATGAGAGGGACAGGCTAAGAGGGGCTGGAGAAAGAAGTAAACAAAGGAAGTTAGAAAAAGAACTACTTTTGTAGTGGAGAAAAGGTAGTGAAGATACTTGAAGGACACTGCTGATTTTTCTTGGTTTTGAATGGATTGAAGACAGAGAGGATGAGGTGAGAATCTGAGAAAGCAGAGAGAGAAAGGTCATGGCATTCAAGCCCAGAAAAAACAAGAGCTGCTTGCAGAGCTGATGGCAGACGTGGCTCCTAAGAGATGCCCACGCATGCTAGGCAGGATTCAGTGGCTGTTCAAACAAAAACAGAAGGCAATCACAAGCAGAAGTACCATTAGAGAAGGTGGGAAGAGAAAAGGGCTTGTGAAAAGAGACAGAGAGCTCTGTTCTAAAAGAATAAATATGCAAATGTGGATACTTATCAAGAAGTGAACACACTGATCATACCGTTTGTATGATCGCAGCAGACTCTTAATTTAGGCAAAAGTGACCCTTCCTTCTGCTGACACCACGTAATGAAGGACAAAGTGCATGGGCCTCTGCTTTTTATAGAAGTCTTCTATGTGCTCCTCTTTACTGCTCTTAGTTTTTGTTCTGTTAGTTTGATTTACTAACATCTTTTGAACTCCTGCCCCTTGTTTTGTGGGTGATTTTAATTTATTTATATCTAAGTAACATCCTTGTAGCCAAGCTGGGGAGGTATGGATTGGATGGATGGGCTACAAAGTGAGTGAAGGATGTCTTGACTGTTGATCTCCAAGAGCAGTCAACAGATGACAATCTAGTTGGTGGCTTCTTACGAGCAACATTTCTCCATCATTAGCACTTGTTCATTGTCTCTCTTCACAATCTGCTCTTTGGAAAAAAGGGCACCCTCAGCAAATCCGTGTCACTGAGGATATGGAATTAATGGGAACGGTCACTGCACTGAGGGGGGGGTCAAGCTGCCACCCCAGGCTGGAAGCCTGACAGAAGCATGATGGAATTTGACATGGGCAATGCAAAGTCCTTCAGCTGGGATGGAGTAACTCATACAAGTGTATAGGCTGAGCATCACCCAAAAGGAAAGCAGTAAAGGGCCACGGAGGCCTGGAGGACAAGCTGGTGCAGCAAATCAGCAGTGTGCTCTTGTGGTGATGAAGGCCAACAGCATCCATTGGCTGCAACAGCAAGAGCAGAGAGAGCACGGAAATTATTTCCCTCTTCTATTTAGCACATCTGAGGCTGCATCTGGAATATGATGTCCAGTTTGGAGTCTGCAGTAAAAGACAGATGGTGACACGTGGTGTGAGGAAAGGCTGGAGAGCCTGGTTTCTTTAGCCTGGTTGCCCACCATTCATTCACTCTGTCGTCTGGCTCCTCACGCTTCTGAAATTTTAATGTTAATAGTGAATAACAATTTTTCAATTTGGGTCAGATTTTTATTTTATTACTCTATTTTTATTTCCATTTTCAGCATCTTGCATCAGAACCCTTGCCTTTGCATAGTCTTTCTGTATATTTTCAGTATTTTTCAGACTCATAAGATCTCACATACCTCAAAGTCTGTCTTGTTTTCCAGCCACAGCAAAAGTATTTCCTCTTCCTGAAAACTGTGTCTCTCTTAAACCCAAATTCTTTCACTTTTACCATGTTCCAACGCTGTTCTCTCATTTGCAGTTGATGGAAAGGTGACCCCCCCTTTAACTGGAGATTTTAGACCTTCCCAGTTGCTTGAATCCACCATACAGGTTCGGGCTGACATAAACCCAAGGTATGGCAGGTTTCTAAGGCTTTATATATGATGGAAGTTTGGGGTTTTTTTTCTGAAAAGTTAGAACCACATGTTAAAAAAGAGCACTTTTCTTACATCTGACCACTTCTCTCTGTTTCAGCTTATATGTTTATACAGTTGCAACAATGGGTGTCAACACAGAATATTTTCAACACGCTCTTGAAATTCAAGGCAAGGTCCTGGCAAGAGTGCCACTGAAGTTTGATGCCAAGATAGACGTGAAACTGAAAAACATTAAGGTTGAAACAAATCCATGCCATGAGGAAACTGTGATAGTGGTTGGAAGGTAGAGTAGCATTACTTCAGAATGCTTACTGTCGGTGAAACTACAAAGTTCACTTGTCACTGACCTTCTAGAGAGGTTTCCAGTGACTTTTCAGTGTGTAGCAGAACTTTTGGGGTAAAGAGTGAGGAAGAGAAGAAGAGGAGTTAAAAGTCAAAAGATACTTAAGTTATTTAGGAGTTCTATTTGTTTATGTTGTGGGTTTAGTTTTAACTGGTTTGTTATTTTATTGTCTTCTGGGGTTTTTAATTTTTATTTTTAAATGAATGCCTTTCTTGGTTTTGGAAATTTATTTCAATTTATCCAGGTATTGAAAACTTCCTGTGATACAAGGAACTGATGTTTGTCATGAACTTTTATGTGTATTTATTTAATAATAGTAAAACTTCTATTAAAACTTGTGGTTGTATGTACAATCACTATGTACAAACACCCTACCTCTGTGCTGTCACATGATACTGACAGGGATGTATTTTATTTAATCCAAAGACAAGGGCTTGGAATCATTTACCATTTTTGGTGCCTATCTCAACAGACATAAGGCTTTTGCTGTATCAAGAAATATAGGAGAACTGGGTGTTGAAAAGAAGACTTCAGTTCTCCCAGAAGATGCTTCATCAAATATTGCCGAAGAATCTTTCAAACCATCTGAGACAGCCTCCAGCGAAGGTTCCACAATGGTAATCCATCCCTTTTTGCTAATATAGTAATATTTACCCTCTCTGTGATGTAAATCTGCAGTTTTGCCTATGATGTGGTATTCACACACTCATCTCCAATGCAGCAAGGAGCTGAAAGCACACCATGGAAATATGCCTATACCTCTCAAGAGGATTTTCACCATGGCAAAGGAGGAAAAACTCATAAACAAGACATCTGCATCAAACTGCACCGTCTTAGTTGTCAGATCTGCTTTTCCAGAAGGTCACGAGATGCCAGCTTCCTAAGAAATACATATTTGTACAGACTAATTGGAGAACATGAAGCTAAAATAGTCTCGATGCCAGGTACAATACTGAACACAAGCATGGTCATCTTAGGGTTAGTGGTGCTACCTGAAGCAGCATTACCTTCTAATGTGTGTAATTGGTGTGTAGTTCAAACAGATGCTGATATTGACAAAATTCAGCTGGAGATTCAGGCAGGATCCGGAGCAGCTTCCAAAATAATTCATGTGGTCAACTCAGAGTCTGAGGAAGAGGAGGAGTCATCTCCATATGAGGACATTCAAGCTAAACTGAAGAAGATTCTAGGCATTGAAAATGTGTTCAAGGTAAAAAGATTTTGAGCACGGGATGGGGGGGGGGATATTTTCCCACAAATGAAGCCAAGCATTTGAAGTTCAGTGTGGAAAGTTGGCATGGGAAAGCAAGGATGGGGCTGCTTTGAAAGGTGTGAGTGCCAGGCCTGTCAGCTAGTGCTACATCTGGAGGGATTGATCCCAGTGGGTGCATCCAGTTAGGGCTGGTCCTCTGTGCTCTGCTAGATTTTAGTTGACCAGAGAGGATCTAAGGTTGTTTAGCATCTTCTGCAGTGAGGCAGTGGAGTTGTTCCTTGAAAGGCTGATACGAGCAGTTTGTCTGACACCCGGAGAAGTTTTACTCTGTAAATACAGAGCCAGCTGTATCCCCTCTCTTGCACTTCTCTTTGAACTGTTTCTGTAGGTTGCAAATAAAACACGACGCCAGAAGAAGCAACGTCCTAAGAAAGAAAATACTGTGCTAACAGAGGCTGGGACAGACCCTAATGCAAAAAGTCCTTCCAGTTCATCTTCTGCCTCCTCAACCGTCTCCTCTTCTTCCTCATCTGCTGCTTCTCCTGTTGGTAAAAAGGCCGTGGATGAAGATGAGAATGATCAAGTAAAGCGAGAGAGAAACAAAGATGCAAGCAGCAAGAGCAGTAGCAGTAGTGGCAGAAGTAGCAAGAGCAGCAGTAGCAGTAGCAAAGACAGCAGTAGGAGTAGTAGCAGGAGTAGCAGCAGTAGCAAAGATAGCAGGAGTAGCAGCAGCAGTAGTAGCAGCAGGAGGAGGAGCAGCAGAAGTAGCAGTAGTAGTAGCAGCAGCAGCAGCAGCAGCAGTAGGAGTAGCAGCAGCAGCAGTAGGAGTAGCAGCAGCAGCAGTAGTAGGAGCAGTAGCAGCAGCAGTAGCAGCAGCAGTAGTAGGAGCAGTAGCAGCAGCAGCAGGAGTAGCAGCAGCAGTAGTAGGAGCAGTAGCAGCAGCAGCAGCAAATCGAGTCACCACAGCCATGGGCATCACTCAAGGTACCTGAATGGCAGCAGCAGCAGCAGCAGCAGCAGTAGCAGCAGCAAATCGAGTCACCATAGCCATGGGCATCATTCAGCACATCTGGAAGGTGGCAGCAGCAGCAGAAGCAGCAGTGAAAATTCCAAAATATGGGTATCTGTCAGTAAATTGATGCTGATAATGTTCATGAATCACACTCCTGATGGTAGCTGGCTTTGCATTGTAAATCAGGAACTTGCCAGTTGATACAGTAAATTTTAGCAACAAAATATTGCAAAAATTTATTGCACAAACATACCTGCAATTGTTGACTCAGATGTCTACTTCGAGCATCTCAGAAGTTTCCACAAGTTTGTTGAAACTTTTGCTGTAGGCAAGGAACCATTTTTTGCCAATTTACTACTTCCTTTCAATGTACATTGCATGCTTCTGTCTTAATTTTGTGGTGGGAATATTAATGCTTAATATAAACTACTTCAAGTCTTGCATTATGGGCTCGTGACTAAGCATACAGAACTATGCATGAATGATAATTAGTAAAATCCTTACTTAATTCCCAGTGCTCAGATTTCAATGCACCTGCATCACTTCTGAGGCTTTTCATCTTCTTGTTTTTATCATTTTTCAAAGGAAGAGCATGAGATTTATCGGTATCGCTTTAAATCAGCACATAGACAAGAGGTGAGTTGTTCTTTTCTCAGTAAATTAAGTATGGAATCTGTCACATGTCAAATTTAAACCTTAAAGGCTACTTGTTGTCATTGTTGAGGAAAATTACAGTACTGACAACGTTTAGAGCACCAAATCAATGGTGGTGGCTCTTCTGTGATGTGTAAAGACAGAGAGCTATGTTCTCCTCTGTGTTGTTCACAGGATGCCATTTGTGGCTCTGCAAAGGAGATGCAAAGCTCTACCAAAGCATTACAAGGGATGGGGGAGACACACTTTAGAAGAACAAAGATCCTCTCATCAAAAGCTTGGATCATTTGGCTGTCTTTGATCATTTGGTTCCTTGGGTTGACTGTTGATACACATTGAGATAGTGCTGTTAACAAACACGGACCTTATTTTATTGTATATTAGTTCAGCAGAAGATTTTTCACTAGGACGTGAATCACAGAATGTTAGGGGTTGGAAGAGACCTCGAAAGATCATCTAGTCCAACCCCCTGCCAGAGCAGGATAAACATAAGCCAGCCAGAATCAGTGTACTTGATATTTGTGTTCCTCAAAAGTAAAAAGTTCAGCTGTGTGTATCCATTTAGTTGACCCTTTCCATTCAGTTGGTCTATTCAGTGTGTCCTCTGGTTGGTCAGGCTGTTCTAGAAGTAAAACGAATCAGTTCTGGGGTTTTATATTGAATCAAGAGACTGGTTCAATTTGACTTGCTCTGGTCCATTGGTTTTTTTTTTCCACAGAGGGAATTCTCCTCTAGACATGTTCCTTATTTGTCTCTTCTGAGAGGTCAGATATATTTGGGTAAACAAAATTTTTCAGAGCTAGATCCCATGTACTAAGCAGGACAAAGCAGCATATTGCAAGTCATCGAGCTGCTCAGGATTGGAACACAAATCTACCAACACCAAGTGCCATGACTGAGAGTATTCTGCAGCACTGCCTGGTGCAGTTTCTTCAAGTGTGCTTTTAAGTTACCCTGCTGAGCCCAATGTGTTTTCTCCTTGCAGTTCCCAAAAAGGAAAATCCCAGATGATTGGCTTAGGAGCGACACCTCTACCAGATCTAGTCATGCCTCATCTCGAGCTGCTTCCCAGGTTAGTTGTATCATTTTTAGGGGTTTTTGATAGCTCTGAAGAATGGCAGAGCGACGATGCACTCCCAGTAGTTGTACAGCTAGGATGTTGGGATGAGAGAAATACCAGCCTCTCAAGTCTCGGGTATCAATCAAGAGCAAGACACGCACCATGCATGGTTTCCTTTGCAGCGAGGTGAGGATCCTTCTTACTTGCACTGTGACCCTGCCCTCATGGGAATCCTACTCAACAGATGCCTGCAGGGGCTGGTCGTGTCACCTCTGCAAGTAGGAGGGAAGTTGAGGTGCTGAGGTGCCAGTGCAAGGACGTAGGTGGTGGAAATGGAGATGCAGAGGAGCCTCTGCAGAAGGTGTGCTTCAGAGCTGACACGGAGCACCTTGGCTCCCCACCACCACCCAGTCTGATGTGTGCAGACCTGCTCTTTAGGTCAAGTGATGAAGTCTAGTGATGGTGTGAAGGAATTGCAGGACATAGAACACTTCAAGCCCTGCTGTCAAGAGGGAAGGTTCTTGATGTTGAAGACAACATCCTGGATTATATTTTGTGCTAGAGTGCAGTGCAAATGCAAAACCTGCCTGCCCCACAGATCTCACAGCTGAAGCATGAGGTGGAAGCCAACAGACCAACCAGACAGATAAACAGGAGGACGTTATTGCTGTGTGAATGAGTGATGAGTACAACTGACAGCTGATGCTGTTAGATTGAACCACTTCTTTTCATTCACAGGGAAATAAACGGTATTAACAGTGAAGCCCAGATCATACAGTCCTTACTGTATCCTAGTGATGTGAATATTTCCATGGACACTGGAACAGGTTGCCCAGAGAGGTGGTAGAAGTCCCATCCCTGGAAGTTTTTAAGGCCAGGCTGGATGGGGCTCTGAGCAACCTGCTCTAGTAGGAGGTGTCCCTGCCCATGGCGGGGGGTTGGAACCAGATGATCTTTAAGGTCCCTTCCAACCCTGATGACTCTACGATTCAAGGAAATGGCACAAATTTTGACTCCCACAAAACACAGTGATGAAATCCATCTGTGTGCGTGCAGAGGCACGTGAACGTTGAAGACATGCGCTTGGGAGTTTATAGGCTTGTATAGATGTATGGTATAGATGCTGGTGTATGTTTGCAGTTCAGTTGCTTATTTTTCATTTATCCATCTAGATCTTGCATCTAAAATGTTCCAAGGTAACACTTTTATAATCATCTTCTTTTCATACTTTCTTCTCCTCCTTAGCCTAAGTTTCTGGGAGATGTTAAAACGCCAGTATTAGCTGTTTTTCTTCATGGCATTCGCAATGATAAGAAGATAGGAGGCCTCCAGCTTGTGGTATATGCTGATATTGACTCCATCAAGCCCCGAATGCAGGTGTTTGTGTCAAACCTTACAGATACCAGCAAGTGGAAGCTCTGTGCTGATGCTTCAGTCCTCAATGCTCACAAGGCAGCGGTAAGGCTCAAAACCAGTTCTCTACAGCTGTATGCACCACAGGAAAACCATATGCCATGCATTTTAAAATGGACTATTTCTCTTTCCTTTATAGGCTTACCTGAAATGGGGCTGGAATTGCCAAGACTACAAGATTTCAACTGAGCTGGTAACTGGACGGTTTGCTGCCCACCCTGCCGCACAAGTGAAAGTGGAGTGGCCTAAAGTTCCTTCAAGTATCAGATCTGTAGCAGAATGGTGAGGTTTTAGTCTTTAGTGACACTCGTGCATGATATCAGTCAACTGGGAAAAAATCAGCATCCACCCAGGAGGTTCTAGTACCTCATGTACCTCTACTATCTCTAGGTGGTTCTAGTACCAGCCATAACCAGAGTACCAGCCATTGTCCAGAGGAGAGCTACCAAGCTCATGAGGGGTTTGGAGAACAAGTTGTGTGAGGAGAGGCTGAGGGAGCTGGGGGTGTTTAGTTTGGAAAAGAAGAGGCTGAGGGGTGACCTCATTGCCCTCTACAACTCTCTGAAAGGAGGTTGTGGAGAGGTGGGGGTTGGC
The DNA here is from genome assembly GCA_027560015.1 of Chloroceryle amazona. Taxonomy (NCBI): domain Eukaryota; kingdom Metazoa; phylum Chordata; class Aves; order Coraciiformes; family Cerylidae; genus Chloroceryle; species Chloroceryle amazona. The sequence continues at coordinate 42,974 of JANHFX010016233.1, forward strand.
CTCTTCTCCTTAGCAACTACTGACAGAACCAGAGGAAATGGTCTGAAGTTGCAGCAGGGGAGGTTTAGATTGGATATTAGGAAGAAATTCTTTACAGAGAGAGTGGTGAGGCACTGGAACAGCCTGCCCAGGGAGGGGTTGAGTCACCATCCCTGGAGGGGTTTAAGAAATGGGTAGACCTGGTGCTTAAGGACATGCTCTGGTGGCAGCCGTGTAGGGGGTTATTTTGTGTGGTTTGTGTTTTTGAAGTTATGTTTGATCAGGGTGTTTGGGGTTTTTTTAGGTGTTTTTTTGTCATGGGTATGGTTGGACTCTGTGATCTAGGAGGTCCTTTCCAGCCATGAATATTCTGTGATTCTGTGATAATTTTATTCTCTGGTCTGTCTGACATAAGAGCTGAGTGGGAGATCACAACCATCCTACTGTAATGTGCAGTAATTCTTTATACTGGACATAATTACTGGAAACTGAGGAGCAGATCCTTCCTCTCACTGAACACTTGATCAGTAAAGCTGGGAGTGGTCATGGGAATCTAACCAGTGATCCTGAAGGCTCTTGTGTGCTACTTAGCCAGAGATGCAAGACAACCTGGTTGAGACATGTGCTGCTTTTTGCTTTATCTCACCAGTTCTTTCTGATTTGAATTTTTGAAGGTTTTACAAGTTTGTCCCCGGGGCTGCATTTATGCTGGGCTTCTCTGAAAAAATGGACAAGAATCCTTCTCGACAGGCCAGGGTGATTGTGGCTCTAACATCTCCAAGGACGTGTGATGTTGTTGTCAAGCTTCCTGATGTAAATATAAAATATTATTATCGCTCTCCTATTGCTTTCCTATCACTCTCCTATCTTCACTTCACTCAAAAAGTGAGAATGTTGCATTTTAGCTACAGTAGGTTAATTCTGAGAAAGAGGAGAAAAACAAACAAAAAGACCCCCCCCAAAAAAACCCAAGCATCAGTTTGAGAGCAAATGATGAAAGCAAGTTTTGCTTATATTCAACCTTTTAATACTACATCCAAGAATATCATGGATAAAGAGAGTACTGTGGGTACTCATAATGCATTTCCATCTGTAGTAGTGTTCACCTAACCACCTTTGAAGGGGAGTAATTCATTCTCTCCCAAATAATGTCTGAATGATGGCATTGGGGTTAGACTCGATGATCTCTAGAGGTCTCTTCCAACCCCTAACATTCTATGACCCCCGTGATAAGAGGAAACTGTAAGCAGAAGCAAAAAGCTGATGGATAAGTCATAAGAGTTGTGTTCACATAAAGCCTTCATCAACCAAAGAAGAGGAAATCAAACCCCAAACAGGAGAAAAAGCTGATCTCGGCTGTTTGCTGTGAATACCTGGCCCGGGCGTATTCTGAGTGTGCTTTTGAATTCTTTTCAGGTGATCCTCTATGAAAAAGCCATGAGGCTTCCCCTGTCGCTCCCTGTAGGTCCAAGGATACCAGCTTCAGAGCTGAAGCCTCCCATCTGGAATGTCTTTGCTGAAGCCCCCTCTGCAGTGATTGAGAATTTGAAAGGTCAGGATCTAACTGGGTTCATAAGCATGATATCCTCAGTCTCCCAAATCACTCGAGCACATTCTGAATCTCTTTTTTTTTCCTGCAATTATTTGTCCTCAGTAATATAGCTAGAGCAATACAGCACTACAAATAAAATATGCCATTTAATAACTTTCTTTTACGGCAAAGCAAATGCTCACTGGCATTTTCTTTAACCAGCTCGCTGCTCAGTTTCCCACAACAAGATCACAACCTTTAATGACGTTCGGTTTAACTACACACTGCCAGCAAACTGCTACCACATCTTGGCTCAGGATTGCAGCTCTGACCTTAAGTTCCTGGTGATGATGAGGAATGTTGAAGAAGGTCTGAACCTGAAAGAAATCAACATCAAGCTTGGCAGTCAGTAAGTAACCCCTGCCAGATGCTGGGAGCGTGAGGGGCTACAACACCCACGTTTAACACGAGAGGAGCTCAGCTCTGGGCTTCACTGCAATGGGCAGCAGCCCATGGGAGTTCAGCATTCCCCTTATTTGCTTTCCATGCATATTGAACGTGATGCAGATGGTGTTAGCCTGCATCTTAGGAGACAAGAATACCACAACGTAATCTCAGTAGTTGAAATGATCTTCTGCTGTGAGCGGTGATATTTAGTAAGCAGGAAAATGCCTCTGTCACTGTGTGTAAATGTGAGACAAGCAGGGTGTGAACACTCTTCTCCTTAACAGTGAGATCGATATGCATCCTGAGAAAGGACAGGTCAAACTGCTGGTTGATGGAGTTGAAAGCCCCACGAAGAATGTTTCATATGTATCTGCTGGTAAGTGATGCAGCATCTACTCTTTCGTTTTTGTGTATGCTTTAGATCTTTTTTTCTCTTTCTCCTCTTTTTTTCTTCTTTTTTTCTTCTCTCCTTTCTTTTCTCCTATCAAAGACAGTTCATCAGTTTGTATTCAATAAGTATTTCTACCTTTGGTTGCAAGGTTAATATTTAAAAACATGTATTTTACTCACTTGCATAGGAATATTTAGAAAGCCTGGTTAGAGTGTGGAGCTCTTGAAGTGACCCAACTAAGCAATTTGGCTAGCATTCTGAAATCTGCTAGGAATAAATATGGAAAACTGGTCAAATAGCCTGCTTGTTTCTCTCAAAGCAGGAACAGGGTGGGTTTTTTCCTGTCAAAGGTACCAGAGGAGCTCGTTTCATGCTGTGCTATGCAGTCAGGGGTTAGGTTTTTCCTGACTGGAGAGTATACAAATCAGGCTAAGTCTCGCTGAAATTGGGTTAGCATCTGCTAGTGCTGAGCTCTATCCTAATTGTTATGTACTTGGGAAGGGATAATTATGCTAGAAATAGCTCCAGTGACAGACAGTGCTCTTTCTGTCTCAATTCTCCAACGTAGTGTACTCAGGGCCGTGTGTATCTGCACGAGTACACAGATATTACAGACACCTCTGTAATAATTGCTAGGAATAAATACAAATATGTTGATAATCCAAGGAAAAATGAATAAATCTGTGATCATTAAAGTTGCTTTCCAACTTTTTACAAACACCTATTTCCTATATATCCACATTTCTATATCGTTTTACTAAATGTGTTGTTCTTTGAATAGAACAACTGAGGCATTTCAAGGAAAAGAACATTTTAGAAACATGGCAGCTGCTTTTTATTCTTTCTTAATCAAGTTAGGTTGGGTTTTGATTTGGGCTTGGGTTTGCTTTTGTTTTATTGTGTTTTCTTCCAGGTGCTTCTCTGTGGATCCACAGTGAAAAGCGAGGGCTTGTACTTGTTGCCCCAGCCTATGGCATTGATAAATTGTACTTTGATGGCTACACATTCAGGGTATCGTTCTTCCTCTTCATAAGCTTGGGTGTTGAGAAATTTCTTTAGCATCCTCTGTATAAATCTGTAGGTATGAGTGCAAGAGTATACAGCAGCAAAGCTAAATGAGTGCATGGCCCAAAACATCCCCCAAATGAAGATGACACTACAGAATTGCCCAGTCCTGCTCTTTATTTCTGAGCAGGAGAAATGGGAACCTTTCCCCAAGAGAAATATCTTATTCTTGTCAGTACAGGTGTGTGTCAGGCTGGTGAGCACACACACACACAGAGTGAGCCATGCGTTTGCAGGAAAAAATGAGTTTTCAGCTCCTGTGCACTGTTCTTACAGCTTGAAATTGGCAAAAAAAAGCAGCCATTCTTTTAAGGTGAATGAATGTTTTGAAAGCTGCACTAAAAATAATGTCAAATGGCCATGTAAGAAATTAGTAAACCATACTGTACCTGTCACCTGTAGGATGAAAACATCTGTCAGAACAAAGCTTTGATGTATGAATAGTCGAGGCTATTGATATACAGTAGGTTTTAATTCCTCTAACAGTTAAAGACACTGCAGCACCATGGGAGCTTAGCATCTGACTGTCAGACCCTTTTGAATTCCTACCCAAGAGATTTTAAATGTTTGGGCATTAGCTTATACTGGAAGAGCACAAAAAAATCTGCTCCCTAGGTATTACTTGCCTTGACCTGAAATGGTTTTTTCACCTTTTTTTTTTCTGTTGTTGTTTTGGTTTTGTCTTTGTCTCTTTTTTTTTTCCCCTCAAAGATTCAAGTTGCTTTATGGATGGCAGGGAAAACGTGTGGAATATGTGGAAAATATGATGGAGAATGTGACCAGGAATATCGGATGCCCAATGGATATATAGCTAAAGATGCAGTGAGCTTTGGGCATTCTTGGATTTTGGAAGAAAAGCCTTGTAGAGGAGGTATGTAAGCTCTAATAACTGCAGTTGTGTAGAAAATGCAGCATCTGTGTAGAAAAATTAAAATATAGAAGCATTTTGGACATAAAAATAATTTAAAATGTATTGATTACTAATATATTAAGCATTAAAATCACTTACCAGTTTAGAATGAATGACAAGTTAAACAAGTCAGTTTAAATAACCAAGCAGAAAAAAAAAGTGTTTGTTTCAGTTTGGAAGTGTTTTAGAAGATCAGAAAAAAAGAAAAAAGTGATGGAATAAATTCACATGGAAGCCTTTGATTTAAACACAGCAGCATTTTCCAGACATCAATTTCCAGCATTTGACACATCAAAAAGTCAAATGGGGATTAGTAATTGTTACCATGGCTGACCACCTGATTTTTTGAACCAGTGCAACCTGTCAAGCAAAACATTCAAGTGCATGAGCAGTTCCAAGGACTTAATTACATAGTTGAAATTAAAAACCAAACTGTAATATCCCCATGGCTGGTTGTGATCCCATACTCTGTTCCCAGTTAACATATGGTGGAAATGGCTGGGATTTTAAAGAATAAAGCTTATAGCTGGGAATAAGTTGTGCTGCATTTAGCTTCTCACACACTTGTAACTGCTTGTCCTAGAAATCAGAACTGAGATCAGTAGTGCTGGCTGGCAGGAATGCCTTTCAGCCTCTCCCTGCAGCAGTTCTGTGTCTGAATGTCTGTGATAATAGGGTAATTCCTTAGTGATTATTTTTATTTGGTCAGAAATCCTCCCTTTGTTTCCACTGAGTATTCACACTCCTGAATGTGGTTTTGCAACTATTCAGCCAGTTCACTTGGAAAAGGGTTTATTAGAAAGCACATCAGACTGTTTCTACATACTAAATAAAAATTGCATTTGAAATTAACTTCCCACAACTCCATAAGTAATCATCTGGATTGAAAAGCTTATCAGCCAGTGATTCTCCATCTCTCATGATCAAACCAGAGTTTTCATAGCAGAAAGTTGCAAATCAGCTGTGTTGGCAGATGGGTCATTCTGGGGACATCCTAAGATTGCAAATGTGTGTCAAGTAGCACCAATGACTGTGTTACAGCCTGCAAACTGCGACGCTCCTTTGTGAAGCTGGAGAAGACGGTTCAGCTGGCGGGTGTGGAGTCCAAGTGCTACTCAACGGACCCAGTGCTGCGCTGTATGAAAGGATGCTCTGCCACCAAGACTACTCCAGTCACTGTTGGTTTCCACTGTCTCCCGGTTGGTAAGTCAACAGAAATCCTACTGAAGGAGAGCTGCACAAAAATCTAAATAGGTTGGGCCTTGACTCAATTATTCCACTTGAAATTTGTGTATAATGAACATATCAACAGGTTAGGCATGGACATACTAGCTGAAGACCTTTCTGTGTTTTCATTAATGTAAAACTTCCTTTAGCAAGAGAAGAGTTTTTCTGTTGTCATTTCACTACGTTTTTGGCATTTAAAACCTAAACTGAGCTCCCCTTCATGGTGCTTTGAGCTAACAAGACAAAGGCACAGTCAACACTGGGAATCAACTGAGTGTTGTAGCCTGTGAGGATTCAGCCACATCTGACCATGTGCAGCACCTTGAAATGGGGATCCTCACCTTGTATGTTTTGATATATCGCCGCTTTTGGATGTGATCTTATTTCCCTGAGCTGATTTAGGCAATAGAAGGGCAAGTGTGGACAGGATCCCTGCACACAGGTGCAGTCATATAGGAGGATGTCTTTTTTTTTATAGGTATATTTGTAAGTTATAAGACATTGGATGGGGTAGATATAGACTATAGAGATGACAGGTTCATGTTTGTTTCTCCTTTAAGATCATAATATCCTTTCCTAAATGTATTATTAATAAAATTCTAAATAGAACGAATAGTTTTCAAGGTAGAACTGGCTTAATTAGGTGGGTTTTCCAGAACATCTCTGTGTGACTTGGACAAATACAACTAGATGAGCCAGTGAGGAGAAGCCAAGCCTGCTGTAATTAATGACTAGTGCATGGTAAGTGCTGTACCTTGCAAAACTACTTCTGATGTATACTGTTTAATTTTCATTTCTCATTCCCCATCAGATTCAGCTACCAGCCTGACGGACAAACAGACAAAATTCGACCAGAAGTCAGAGGATATGCAGGACACTGTTGATGCACACGAAGCATGTTCTTGTGAGAACGAAGACTGCAGTGCATGAAGCTGTACATTGCAGCACGGGGAAAAAACAAACAAACAAACATTTTAGTGTTTTTATTGTGTGATGTAAGAAAACTCACCTTGAGAAATAATAGAGACAGTAAATGAAGTGTTTAAGGATGTGTGGAATCTTCCCCAGTAATTTAAAGTATTAAACTTTATTATTGTAGAAACTGTTATAATTGCCCATAAACATCTGATTTCATAATAAATCCACGCATGGAAAAAATTATGATGCCTTCCTTATTTCACTGGTTATGGAAAGAGGAGATCTGCCTTGCTTGTCCTCATGCCCTACGTCATAGATTTCTTGAGCCTGTGACCATCTTCTGTGTACTAGGCATGGTCCACATCAGGCCCCATCAAGGTTATGGGTTGAGTAGCCACAGTATTAGGCTCCTGCTTGTTTCCCCCAGTGCTTTCATCCCTAGTGCTGGGACCGTGTGCTCCTGGAGCAGGAGATGATCACCTCTGACACAACATGCTCTGCAGCAGCAACACAGCCATGGTGTTCTGCAATACCTGCTTCGTGTGCTGGTGCTGCCATAGGGAACCAGCCTGAATCTTACGCCTCTTGGCAAGGCTGCTCCAAGAGAGTCAGGAACAAGTCGTATTTCTGATGCACAATGTGCAGAAACCAGGGGGCTTTGAACAGGACGTGGTGGAGCTACACCTGCCACAGGGTCTGAAGCAGAGCCAGACCTTTGCACTTTGGGTGAGATGTCCCAACCTCCACATCCATGAGCCCTTGCTGTGGCCACCATCAGCAGGTGGGCTCTGCCTCCTGCCCACCTGCTCCTGGTCTGCATGGGCAAGGTGAGGGACACGCTTGTCTGCCAGGAGTGCTGGAGCCCAAAGGATTCCAGTGGCTCTGGACAGATGTTTTCTGCTTTCCCTTGCTAGGCTTGCAGGCTGACTACTCATGCTGGGTGAATTTTGATTCAGAGCCTTGCCTTAGGAGATGTCGCAGACATAACCATCAAGGAGACTGATGGCAGCTTCAGTCATCAGGAGTTTTGCCCAGCTTTCAGTGGAAATGGTGGTGTATTTTCTTATGTTTACCTGCCTTAATTCGTCAGCATTCCCCCAATTAATACACACACCCCCAGCCTTTTTTATTACTGGCTGAACACGCATTTATGCTTTGTATTGAAATTCATTAATGCAAAGCAGAATGTGATCCCACTCGATTGCTAGAAATGCAGTTCTTTAGGAAATTAATTAAAACAGAAGCAAGTTATTTAGTTCTTAAAACCAGTAGAAACCAGTGAAGAAAAATGGCACTTGGCTATGACCATGGGGGCTAGAAATGTAATTGCTTGCTAGCTTTTGAAAACACTTGAGAACGTTGTGGGGAAAATTGTGGGTTTTTTGCTTTCCCCACCAGCTGTAGTTCCTGCAAAGGGTGCATTTCTGTGAGTTTCATTGTCTGGATGTGGGTTCTGTGGTTTGGAAAGGTAATGTCTTTAGTATTAAAAGGGGTATATTAGAAAGCCAGGCGTACATATGCAGTTATATACAGTTAAAATGCTCTCATGCTACCTTGAGCTGCAAAATGATGGGGAGCTGACAGTGTTTGGCAGCAGCAGCAGTAAAGCAGTGAGCTGGTGGGTTTGCTGCTTGCCTGGAATTCAGAGGGAGCTGTGACTGGAAGGATAGACTTCCCAGGTAAGCCCTGAGGCTGGATGTAATTAGAAGCTGGATGACCCCAGGAGCTGAGCTCCATAGGGAGCTCTGGTAAGAGCTTCCAGCACCAGGGCTCCTCTCTTCCCAGCCTGCCACGACTGGAGCAGAGTTTGGGGGTCACTCTTGTCTTCCAGCCCAAGTGCTCAGGGGTGAGGGATGTGATGAGCTCAGCAATAACTCCCTGGCAGGAGGCCTGCAGATGAGCACTACCCAAGCACCATGGCAGCTGGAGCGCCTGGAGGGCTGTGGGGATGCCTCAGGAAGCCTCTTCCCCACTGCCATCAAGGAAGCATTGGCCAGGGGAGGTCCTGGGAATAGCAAAGTATTTTGTCACCTTCATCATTTTCTTAGGACTTTTTTTTTCTCTTTTTAATTCAGGTTATATTCTTTGGAGAAATAAGAAGCATGAAAGAGCTGTGAGGGTAGGAGAGGACAGTCCGGCACTTTAAATCATTCTTGGCATACTGGAGAAATGATCTAGAAAATAAGAGGGTTCCATTTCATAAAGAAAGCCCCAAAGTTGAAGCCCTTACCAACAGGTTTTGCTTACACCTGGATCAGAAGCAGAGATGATCCCGTGCCATGGCAGAGGTGACTGGGGACACAATATGTGAGGGGTGGGATGGGGGTGAGATGCTGCAAGGCTCAGGATTTTGGGGATACCCTGCCCTTGCAGCTGGGCACAACCCAGAAAGCCCTTGGGGAGGACCCTTTGTCTGAGGACTGTTACAAGCTGTGGTATCACTGTTACAATGTGGTGTGTTTTAGGAATGTAGTGTTACAGTTTTGAGACACCAAACACAAGTGTCACCACATTTAATCTGCCCCCACAGCAGCACGCTTCTGTTTGCAACGCCACGGACCCCAAGCCCTTGCTGCCCCAGCTGTGCAGCTGCATATAGCAATGCCATAATATATTAGCTTTTGAGACTCAATGACCAGTTGCTAGTAACTCTATACTCAAATCCTTTAGCTACATTCACCAAACCTTCAAAGACAGGACACAGCTCACTAGTGTGCTTGGCTTTTCTACCATGTGCCAGCAGTTTTACAAGGGAAGGGGTTAAAACAAACAGACCAGACTCTAGTGCTGGGGAGAACATCGTGAAGTATTTGCCATGCTTCAAAATTTATTTGTCTTTTTTTACCCAACAGATGCAATCTTTGCCCTAGGAACAAAATCCACCAGTTGTCGGACTTTATAAATCATATCCCGATTGCCAATTATAAAGAGGCATCAGCTGGAGAGCAGGATGGAAACTAAGCTGTCTGGATAGGAGCTACTGATCTATTGATGAGAAACTGAACTGAGTCCATTCCCCCCAGTGAGCTGAGCAGCAGCTTGGGTTCCACACCCACAGAGGAGGTTGGTGGGGAAATGGTGACAGAGCAGCTCCAGTGAGAACCCCTCAGTCCTGGGGCTGCTGTAACACTCGGCTGTGTTCCTGATGGGAAGGGTGTGGCTGGCTCTGTCCCTCCTGCCTGAGCCCAGCTCCATGTGCTGGCTGTTGGGGATCAGGGGACTCACAACCAGGACAAACCCTGGAGCTGACAGCAACCCGACAGACTTGTGAGGCTGCCTCCAAAGAGACAGGGAAGGAGAAGGGTGCTCCAGCATGGGGTGAAGATACCGATCCTTGGTGCGTGGTGTGAAATGAGTATGGGTGAACCACATTTGCTGCACCTTTGTGAGCCAAGAGAGGTTGTGTCCATAACCCTTGTCAGCCTCACCCGTTCCACTTTGCAGGGGCAGCCCTCACCAAAACCTGTCCGTGGCTGGAATTGCACTGGTGAAAGGGGCTGACACCCTGTAAGAGAAGGCAGGCAGGGGAAGAAGGAACCCCTGCAGCATTCAGCTATGGCCTTTGTAACAACGATGGGAGGTTTGTTTTCCTGGGTGAATCCCCCATCCCCGGAGAGCAGCGCTGGGGGTGACAGCCAGTCCCGCTCGCAGCAAGGTGGCTATGGGCACGGTGTCACAGGAGGGCTGCCTGAGGATTTTGCACAATCCTCTTGGGGCACTATCAGTTTGATAAGCTGTGTGCCATATGGTCAGGTCAGGATAACCTGGGCAAAGTGAGCACAGGCTGCAATAGCACCGGGTGTTTGCAGTGAATAAGGATAATTAGTAGGTTCTTTCTTACACAATAAATAGTTTGGCTTTAGCTACATTTTAATACTTTCAAGCATTTGGTTCAGCAGGTACTTTCAGTTTATTCTGTTGGTGAAATGAGAACAGAAGTGCTTGCAGTGGTTTTGGCTCAGCAACAACAGTCAGTGCCTTGTCCCCGACCCCCTCTCCCTCAAAGGGTTTGAGTGGTTGATAAAAAGTTAATAACTCAACAAAATTCACTGTGCCTGTTAATAATTCTTCTATAAAAGCCACACATTTTCCCTGGCAGCCTTCAGTCACTTTCAGCATGAAGGGACTCATCCTGGCCCTGGTGCTCGCCCTCGTGGGTAAGTTGAAACTTCACTGGCACTGCTGAGCCATGATGGCCACGGTGGTCCTCAGCAAACTATCTCCTTGGGGGCCTTCCAGGGACATTTACAGCTTGATTTGCTGAAACCTTTTTATGACTTTAGCTGGAAACTACTAAATTTCTGTGCCTAAGCTCAGCAGCTGGTGAAAAGCCAAGCAGGCAGCAACTCGTGAGCAGGGCTGGCATGGGCTTGGTGTTTTGGGGGTGTGGGGTGCACCCTGGGAGCCCATTACTGGTTGTCTGCCAACCATTAGCACACTGAGCAAATGAGTAATAAATGAAAGGATCCACATTGATGGGGGGGTTCTCATGCATCCTTCTCTTTCCTCCCACACAGGGGGCGAGAAGCAGGACCTTGGTAAGTGTGCAGCTCCCACACTGCCCTCCAGCTGTGCCTTGCCCACTGCTTGCACCTATTTTTTGGCGGTAGCAGCCTCACCCTTGTTTGCTTGGTATGGTTCTTGTGAGTAACATCACGACAATCATAGCAAAGGTGTTTCTGGTTTTGGTTTTGTCTTATTTTTCAACAGAGCCCATTTTTCATACTGACAAGACCTACCTGTATGACTACAAGAGCATCATCCTGCATGGGCTGCCCGACAGAGGCCTGGCAGTGGCAGGGGTGAGGCTGACCTGCAGGCTGGAGATCAACCACGTGTCTCACAGTGACTACCTCCTCCAGGTAAATCCCCACAGGTGTGGAAATCCACCCCCACCAGTAGCTGCATCTGCAGCTACAGACGTTTGGTTCATGTCCATACCTCCCCCTCACCCCTCCCTCCGGCTGGTAAAGTAAAGGACAAAAAAGATTCAAAGCTCACATGAAAGTTTAGGACCCATTCTGGTGCCGAGATGACCCCATAAGCCATGTCAGCCCAAGAGGCTTTGCTCAGGCAGTGCTGATTTCCCCAGCAGGGCAGAGGTGCAGACAACAGGCACCGAGCCTTGCACCCCGTACCCCCAAGTCATGCTGGAGGTGAGCTGAGGGCACTGCTGGGAGCATCAGCAGCTGTAGCCAAACTGTTTTGGGTTACTGGTGGTGACCTACAGGCAGCAGCACAGGTTTCCTCCAACAGAAGGAGCCAGAGGTGCTCCAGCTGTGCTGCCATCAGTTCCTCAGCCCCCTTGACTAAAGCTGCCTTAGGCTCATCTCCATGCAGAAACGTGGCAGGCAGCTCCTAGAAAGAAAAGTCCTTAAGATTTACTAAGGCAAAAACTAAGCTGGAGTATGAAACTGAGAATTCAAGCATGAAGCTATCCACATTTTTTAACCTGGCCCATAGCCTGAGAAAAGCTTGGCGTTAGCATTCAGATAACATGGAAGAAAATCCCATCTGGCTCCATTATCTTCCTTTTGATCTTCTTCAGAGAGGCATTCATTCAAACGTGAAGAATTCTAATGGCAGTGCTTGTGCTCAGCATAATGATATCAGGTCTGGAAGCGCTGTTAGTCATCATAAAGAAAGATTAAACAAAAATGCTTAAAATACTGGTATGGAAAGATAGACCACAGAAAAGGGAACTAGAAGACACCACGTGGGGAGAAAGCTGTAAGAGGGCACTTAGTGTTTTGCCCTAGGAGATTACCCACGCTGTAATCCTGGGCATATATTGCTGAAGCAGAGTGAAGGAATACCTGTTATCAAATTTTAGCCACTCTGGCAATTGCAGGGTCTGTGCAACCACGCTAGGATTGCTTTAATTGCAGCAATTGCAGACCAGAGTCTTGAGTAGGTTTTAATTTAAGGAGGCCAGTGACGAGTGGTGTTCCTCAGGGGTCAGTGGTGGCACTGGCACTGTTGAACATCGTGGCTGACAAGATGGACAGTGGGATCAAGTGCACCCTCAGCAAGTTTGCTGACAACATCAAGCTGTGTGGTGCAGTCAATGAGCTGGAGGGGAGTGATGCCATCCAGAGGGATCTTGACAGGCTTGAGAGTTGAGCCCACGCAAACCTCATGAAGTTCAGCAAGGCCAAGTGCCAGGTCCTGCACATGGGTCATGGCCATCCCAAGCACAAATACAAGCTGCGTGATGTGTGGATTGAGAGCAGCTCTGCAGAGAGGATTTAGGGGTTTTGGTTGATGAGAAGCTCAACGTGACCCAGCAATGTGCATTTGAAGCCCAGAAAGTCAACTGTGGCCTGGGCTGCACCAAAACAAGAGTGACCAGCAGGTTGAGAGAGGTGATTCTCCCCCTCCATTCTGGTGAGATCCCACCTGGAGTACTGCATCCAGCTCTAGGGCTATCAACAAAAGAAGGATATGGACCTGCTGGTCCAGAGGGAAGACCATGGAGGTGATCAGGGGGCTGAAGCACCTGCCCTGTGAGGCCAGGCTGAGAGAGTTGGGGTTGATCAGCCTGGAGAAGAGAAGGGTCTGGGGAGACCTTATAGTGGCCTTCCAGTACTTAAAGAAGAGGCTACAGGAAAGATGGGGAGGGACTCTTTATCAGAGAGTGTAGTGGTAGAACCAGGGGTAATGGCTTTAAACTGATAGACAGTATATATGGAGTAGTTATTAAGAAGAAATTCTTTACTGTGAGGGTGGTGAGACCCTGGAACAGGTTGCCCAAAGAAGTTGTGGGTCCCCCATCCCTTGAAGCATTGATTGCAATTGCAGAAACAGAGCCCTAAACCCACACCAGTTCCCTCTAGGCAGGAATATGCTCTTTTATGTAGGAGGGCGGGAGGCATGCATCCATGTGTACGTGACTAGCTATGTATGTGCACACAGACACACCTTTCCCACTAGGTAGCAGTCGAGGACTTGTGTGCAAGCTTTCCAGCTTGAGAAAGCCAAAATGATGACAGCTGCTTCCAAAGAAAGAGTCCTCAGCTCCCACTGGGCCATCGCCTGAGCGAGGTCGCGCAGTCTTCTCTGCTTCCCACTCAACTGTGCGAGGCTTTGGCACTCTGGGACGTGCTGGAGCTGGAGGAGCAGCCATAAGAGTCCCCACGTGTTTAGCAGGCAGCTTGAGCGATGGCTTGGCACTCTTGTTCTTGCACTCTTTCCATATGAAGACCCGGATGAATGTTTTCCTGTTTTTATTCACAGATTCAATCACCAAAGCTGGAGGAATACAATGGCTTCTGGCCCAAGGACCCTTTCACTCCATCTTTGAGGCTCACAGAGACCATTGCTGCATGTTTCAGCCAAGCCTTCAAGTTTGAATACAATGAGGGAAGGGTTGGAAGTATTTTTGCCCCTGAGGACTGTCCCATCCTATGCACTAATCTAGTGAGAGGGATTCTGAACATGCTGCAGATAACCATCAAAAAGTCACAGAATGTGTATGAACTACAGGAGGTAGGTTGGTTGGTTTGTTTGTTTGTTTGTTTCCATTCTGATTTTACTTTTATTCTCTTTTTACTGCTATATAGTAACTTGTGTGTACATACACTTCCCACACAATTTTTTTTGACCTGTTCAGACACTGGAACAGGCTGCCCAGGGAGGGGGGTGAGTCACCATCCCTGGATGTGTTTAAGGGGCGGTTAGGTGTGGGGCTGGGGGGCATGGGT